>BMAW01013815.1:113588-162734 GCA_019974015.1 Nephila pilipes
CTTAAAATTTTGACACGTTTCAAGCAAAGGTTAGTACTCTAGAAAGACCTGGTTACTGGTTTACTACGAGCGCCATCTCTGGGTTAGTCTCGGAACTTATTGATCCATGTGTTATGAATTGTGATCAAAGTGTCTGGTTCTATGTATTATGTAAAGGTTTTAACAATTCAATGCAGTGTCTGAGAGTTACTGCACGTTTTGGATTATAATAAAACTATATGCATAGAATTGTTCGAGGATTTTTAATATGGCGTTACAAAACAAAAGGATACTTTAGTAATAAAGCAATGTTACGGGGGTGTACATGGGAGATAGTAAATACTCTTATCTTCGTGTTAAGGTAACTAGGATATTAAAATGCTTCAGATTTTGCAATTATTTTGTTAAAAAATAGAGGGCGCTTCCTTGATGTTTTAATGAAAATGCAATAATAAGAGCGTTTTAAAATTGTGAACATTCATACCGCGCCATGCTACAGAGAATAATATCTGCATTTGCGTTTTTCTCAAAATGTATTCTTTTTAGGATTTCGTGCTCATTATAAAAATGAGGCTATTTCCTATGCAGCGAACTTAATTTTTTCCCTTGGTAAATATTTGCAATTCTTAAGTATTGCGCACAATATTCGCGTAAAAAAATTTTGGGAATCTTGAATCATAAAATTTAAAATTTGCTTAATTTCATTGAATTTAATTTTTGGAATTATAATTATTATTAATGTATGGAATATTATGATTAATCGCTTTCTGCAAATTTTTAAAGTTATAAAAGCAGTAGAGTTTGTGCTAGATGTACCCAAAAGTAAGTACATAAATGTAAATACCGCTGTTGATTATTAATACTCTTGCATAAATTATTTTCGAACATCTATATCACAGCTCTACCTTGTTTGGTGCTGCAAGGCCACATCTGCGGATTTAAAATATCACTCACGCACTTATTATTTCTTATGTTTGTAAACAAAGGTGGATCCAGGGATGGGCACGGGCTTCACCCCCCGTTGGCCGCGAGCGGCTGGCGGTTTTCGTTGAGTCGTGGGTTCGAGCCTTGATTTCAAAGACCCACCGTGTAGCCGGGGCTGATGCACGTTAGATCTATTGGGGCTCAAAGTCCTCCCATTGGCATGGTGTGGAATTTGGGAGAGCGGGGTGCCATCTCAGGTGTCGTCCTCGTCACTTGACTGAAGTTCAAAAACACGAGGTCCGTCGCCCATAGCCCTCGTGTTGCTTCCTGTGCGACGAAAATAAAACCAAACCAAAGTTTCCTCCCTTTTGTAATTTCGCTCACAGACAAAAAAGCGTACTTGAATAAGGAATCCCAACTGTATTTAAAAGTTTTTATTTTGTTGTTTCACTTGTTGTGTCCAAGCACAGGACCGAACTATCATCTATCGTATGTTATTAATTCTCACAATTTGAATTTTATTTTTGAATTAATATGTAGTTTATTTTTAAATTCAGGTCTAAGTAAGCATAAATAATAAACGAAATAAACACAGTTGAGTCTTATGAACTTTTTAAAGAAAAAAAAAAACTATTGTATCCCTCCATAGATTTTGTGCCCCTTCCCTTCTTCGATATTTTCTGGATTTATAAATGTGATTTTTCTTGCAATTTTTTTTCAGATTTAAATGAATTATTATGTGAATTAAATAGAATTATTGAAATGCAATAAATATGATTGATGAGATATTATTAATACGAGAGTTGTTCAATAAGTCCTCAGATCTACCAAGAGATGGCGCTCGTAGGATCGAAAATAGTTTGTTTTTAGTAATCATTATGTTTCACTAGACAGCTGTCAAAGTCTCATTTACTCGTATTCGTGATCATGACACGTTTCACTCCTCAACAATTCTTCATGACTTTTTTCGACCAATGAGACCCTCTTTGCCTTCTTCGGAAAAGATTCGCCGGAAGCAACCCAGTGTTTTGATTTTTGCTTGATTTCCGGTGCATAACGATGTATCCAGGTCTCACCGACGGTGACAACTCGATGCGGCAACTATCAAATTTTGAATCAAAAACTAACTTATGAATTAATGTCTATCTTATAAATTAATCAAAACTAACTTTGAATCAATGTCAAATTTGTTTCGGCTCCATTTAACAGATGGCGGTACCCAATGAAAACAACAGTTTACTTTAATAATGCCATCTGTCTTCGAACACAGGTACTTTTTGAAGCACCCTCGTAAAATTGAGAGTTTAATGGTAAGTAAGCGTTAGTGGTAGAGAGTGAGAGACGAAGTTTACGACGAGAAGAAGTCAGAATTTTTCCTAAATTGATTAGAGTTACGCGATGTAGGATCCGAAGTTAGTGAGAAACTGAATATAGTTAAGTGAGTCGGACCCTTTCAACTATCGTTGCTGACTCGGACCCGGTTGGTAATAGAAAGATAAGTGAATATTATTTTCTAGGTTTGGATGTGTGGGAACCATTTCCTCAGACGTGATCATAAGTGTATTGTGTCTTGATCCTTTTAAGGGCTTAATAAAAAAAAAGTAGTTGGCTCTTGTCAAGTGACTCCTGCTTATGTGATTAGTGACTCACAATGGCACAATTAAGTGAAGAAAGTAACTCCGGCGAGTTACTAGTTAAATTTAATTATCTTATCATGTTTGCTGTGGACAAATGTTTAAAAATTGTTTGTCACTGTTAAAACAGTCTCGTTTCTTAGGTACCCAAGCGGCTATAGTTTTAGACAAAAATGAATAAGACAAAATTGTTACCAGAGCACTTTAAAAATAAAGTGTTTCTGAATATCTTTTCTGAGAGAGTGAGCATTTATAAATGAATGAGTGAATGAATAAATGAGTGAGTATGTTAATGAGTGAATGAATGAGAGAGTGAACTAATGAAAGAGGGAGTGAATGAATGAGAGAGTGAACTAATGAAAGAAGGAGTGAATGAATGAATGAGCGAGAGTAGGAAGGAATGAGCGAGAAAATGAACTAGTGAGTGAGAGAATGAATGAATTGATTGATCACATTTCCATTCCTTTGTCATATTATCGCCTGCTTTGATTCTAATATTTAATGAACAATTTAATAATTATAAAAATACAAAAAAATTAGCACCTTTGGTGGCAAAGTCTGTTCTTTCCAAAACTTTGCATGAAATGAATTTTTTTTAATGTTATATCTATCTTAATAAGATTTAAAAAAAACAAAAAAACAAAGCCATATCTATAGGAGATAGAATAAGTGATGCGCAGCATTTTCAATGACAGGCGAAGGGGTTTAAACGGGGATTATTTTTTTCATTAAGTTGTGTATGATGATCATTCGATTCCTTCTGGAAAAAAAAAAGATTAATCCCTCTTTAAAAGTTTTCTATTGTACGTGGCCTTGTCTGAACAATTTGTCTTGAGGGCTCAAACACCCCAAATTATAAAAAAACATGAATAAAAAAAAGTAGTTAAAAAACATTTTGATCGATGTACCGACACCGGTTTGCCTTGGCACTCATCTGCGCAGGCAGTGAAAAAACAAAGTAAAATGTGTAGATAACCGATGTGATAGTAAAAATCTAAAACTGCGCAGAACTATTATTTCTTTTTTTTGTATGTGTTTTCGCTCTTTTTTCCATGTAGTTAATGTCCACAGTTACTTGCTTATGGTAATGCCGATTCACTGTGTTAATTATCGTTACAAGATTAATACATTTCAAACTATTTTAATTGTAACAATGAAAATGTTTGTGTATTTTCACACTATATAAAACTTAATTTATGCATTAATATTATTATTAATCCTTTCGCGATGGAAACGTGAGCGTACACTAAACCCGTAGTTCTGCTTCGCAAATGTCTGTCCATGTCCAGGTTTTTTTTTTTTTCACTACTAACGCTAAGTCCATTAAATTAGGGATGCGATATTTAAAAACGTTATATATATATATATATACATTTTATGTATATTTTACAAATGTTATATATATTTCTATTTATTTTTATATACTTTATGTAAATTTTTTTATTTACATATATTATTGTGGCCTCAGTGATAGAATAAGTGATGTATTGTTGTGGTCATGGAGCGGACCCACGACGGCGGTTTCCTTCGAATCGGGGGTTCAAACCTTGATCCAACTAAAGACCAGTCGGGTTGATGTTCGTTAAATCTGTCTAGGATCAAAGTCCTCTCGTTGGTGTGGTGTGGAAGTGAGGAGAGAAAGGTGCCAGTTCCGGTGTCGTCCTCGTCACTTGACCGAGACTCAAAATTAGGAGGTTCATCGCCAATTGTGTTACTTATTGTGCTACGTTAATAAAAACAACCAACCTACATATTTTATATTTTAAGTGTTATATGTTAATACGAATATATTTTTAAAAAATTGCAGAACTCCCTTTGCAATCCCACACTTCACCTTTCCGTCGATGCTGGTAATCTGG
The DNA here is from genome assembly GCA_019974015.1 of Nephila pilipes. Classification (NCBI taxonomy): domain Eukaryota; kingdom Metazoa; phylum Arthropoda; class Arachnida; order Araneae; family Nephilidae; genus Nephila; species Nephila pilipes. The sequence continues at coordinate 117,985 of BMAW01013815.1, forward strand.
CTTTTATACACAAGCTGATAAGCCATAACAAATTATTTGTGCTTTATATTTCAATGAGATAATGTGTGGCTGTGGTAGCCAAGTGATCATGGTCGCGGACTCGCTGCCAGTTGTTTTCGTTTTGTCGAGGGTTCGAGCCTTGATGCTACTGAGGACCCACCGTATAGTGGGCTGATGCTTTTTAAATCTAATAGAGGTTCTAAGTCATCCCGTGGTGTGGAAGTTAGGAGAGTGAGCTGCCAGCTCAGGTCTCGTCCTCGTCACTTTATCGAGGTTCGAAATTTCGTGGTCCGTCGCCCATAGCCCTCGTGTTGCTTCGCACTGCAACGTTGATAAGCGATCAATCAAGCCGTGTAGTTGGAACTGATGCACGTTAAATCTGTTCGGGGCCCAAAGTCCTCCCGTTGGCGTGGTGTGGATGTTAGGAGAGGGGGGTGCCAGCTCAGGTGTCGTCCTCGTCACTTGACCGTGGTTCAAAATTACGAGGTCCGTCGCCAATAGCCCTCGTGTTGCTTCTAGTGCGACGTTAATAAAAACTAAACTAAACTAAGCGATTAATTAATATCCTAGCGTTTCTTGACCTTCCGAAGATCGTCATTATAGAACATAGCAGATTGAACTGTATCTTCTCCATACTTCGGTTTACTTCAACCTACGACTTTAATACAAACAAAGCAACATTAATGGTTGTAATTTACATAACATTATATACTTAATACGATCCTTAATGCCATGTAAAAATGCATTGTGATTTAGATTTGTAATGAAAACATCTTTGCTCATTAAGATTGTTTATTCATTTCGATGAGAATGAGAGGCAACCTTTCTTTTTTAAAAGGATGGGATTTCTACAGATCACGCAGTATAAGATTAAAGGATTCAGAGGGATTTGGATGACGTCTATCAGTATATAGTAGGGATTATTTCCAACAGATTTATGACTTTGGAAAAGTTGATTCAACAGATTTTATGATCGCGTGACTGCGTAAATTAATGGATAATTTGGAATTGTATCAGCAAATAAGGATAAACTCTACTAATGGGTTATAGAATGGGAAAAATCAGAAAATTAAATTAGTTTAATGTGAGATCTTTACATACATAAAGATAGATAAAATTTATTCTGCATGTTGATTTAATTATATATCAATTTTTACTTAGTAATAATTCGAGCTCAACGATACGCCTACATATACGAGTAATTTTTCGGTAAACGGCAATCATATTCATATCGAATATTTTTGACGGGAAGAAATGAAAATAATGAAAATAGTTACAGAAATTTGAAGAACTTTGTATCTGTTTTTTTTTTTTTTTTTTTTTTTTTTTTTTTTTTTTGTTGTTGTCATCATTTGAAATCTTTATTATTTTATTAGTGCCGTAATTTAATTAAAAAAAAAATCATGACATACCCTCCTCTTTGCATTTTTTCACAACTTAATTAAGGTCGCAACTACATTTTCCTGTTGTTCGACCTCGTTTCAATCTTGATAACACTTAAATCCAATGTGAACATTTCAATTCATTTGATTAGTTTGTATCACGATCCGAATTTGCAATACAATTAAGATTAATGAATATTAAAGCGAAGGAAATGTTTTTAAAACTGGCATCAAAATATATAAATCAAGTTATCGAATCTTCAACAGGGACATCGGAGTGAAGATTTAACCAAGCTTGCGAAAGTTTTTTTTTTTTTTTTTATACAAAACGCGAAATTGGGATTTTTATTTGAAATTAAACTATTTTCAAACTAAACTTCCGGTTAGAAATTGAAATGTAACGAATTATTAATTATTATAGATTAGAACGTGTGTATGGACCATTTACACAGATGTGATGATAAGCGTATATGCTAGGAGTCTAATAAATAGTAGTTTGATTACATGTACTGACTCTTGCTTGTTCCAAAACCATTATGGAATAAGAGTTAAACGAGCTCGTAGCTATTCGTGTCAATGTAGGCAATTTACAATCCATTAGTGAATCTCGATGGCTCAATTAAGTGAAGGTAGTAATCCAGATACTAGTTAAACTTAAATGATTTGTCATGTTTGTTATGGGCAAATATAAAATAATTGTTAAAGTATCGTATATTAGCCACTCAAGGTCTATTGTTTTAGTCAATGACAAAATGGCAACCCGAACACTGTTCAAAATAAAAGTGTTTTCTGAATATCTTTTCTAAGTGAGTGAGTGAGTGAATGAATGAGTGAGTGAGTGAGTGAGTAATGAAGGTTTTAAACCAGCTTAATCTTACTTTTCGTTGCCATTACTAAATTTATTTATACAATCACTAAATTATAGTCCAATTGATAGAATTTACTCAATAATATTAAACCAAAATCTTTTATTCAGGCCATGGATTGTGCTTATTTTACTTTCTCTGTGATTTAAATTTCCTTACCGCATCTGAACTAATATATTTTAAGAGATTAAATTACTTATCTGACGGAACGGATCGAGTTAGATTCCTTTCTCGTTAAATAGACGAGAGTTCGAGTCCTAACGCTGGCGTGGTGTGAAAGTGTTGAGAAGCAGGTACCAGCTAAGGTGTCGTCCTCGTTACTCGACCGAGGTTCGAAATCACGAGATCCATCGCCAATAGTCCTCGTGTTGCTTCTAATGCGACGTTTATAAAATCAAGGAATCGAGTCCTGAACCCTTTTGTGTTTCCTTCTATGATTGTTCCGGACGATTCATATGGCTGGTCTGGATGACTTTCAATGATTTCACTTCACCACCTCTATCACCAACTAACTAACTTCCAACCACATCTATTATTTAATTCTTCGCTGCTTGTGAATGCAATTTATCCAATCTCTTCTGTGCACTTCATAATTGCAATGCAGTCGACACAAGTCACGTTTCATTTTATTGGGTGAGAGTTTCATTTTAAGCAATGCCAATAAAGTATCCTCCAAGTGTTAATAGAAGGGGGAAATCGCGATAGAGCAACCGCTATTAGCAACTCAATTGAAATTGGTTATCTAGATGTCATCACCAATCGCAGCTTCATACTCTTTTCACCCCCTCAGAGGCTTACCTTGTTTTGGTTAGTATGGGTACCTTAGTGACTTTTTTTTTTCCTGTGGGGTTTACTGTCTTTAGTTAACCCGTGTGACATGCCCCCGGCATATCCCAGCGATCCTTCTCTTCCTGTAATTCAGTTTTTTTTCTTCCTTTTTTTCCATTTCTTCTAACGTCCAGATGACAGATACACATAATTTGGAGCAGCATAGAGACAGATTTGGCTTTTGTGCCATAAACCCATACATTTACATTCACTTTCACATTGGTGCTTGCGCCATGAACTTCAACTTTCACTTTCATTCACTCATATATTTTTCAATCCATTCTTGCCCTCAGGAGCTTACCCTCTCCAGGTTGGCACGGGAATCATAATCCCCTGACGATCCTTTTCTTTCCTGTGAGTTTACTGTCTGATAAACATATTTGACTCGGCCTCGGGATATCTTTGGGATCCGTCTCTAATTTTGATCTCCCTTTTTGTCAACCAAATTTTCAACACCTTTTTGTTGGCGCAGAATAACCCTATCTGGTTCTTGCGCCATTGAGCTTCGTTATCATTCCATCTATTCTGAAGTTTCAATATGGCCGTGTTCTTTTCAAACAAATTTAGAACCAACCCTTTTTTACTAATTAAATCTTTTTTCATTTTTAACGATTCCAGTTATGTGTAACTGTGACGAAAAATCTTGATTTCTGATTGAATGGTTGATTGTCATATTGTGCCGTCTGCTTCATTTTTAAACTTATTTAGTGTGTGAATTCTCGTATGTATTATAGAAGGATGGAATCCAAATTCTTGTTGATTCTGAAAATGCCTGTAAGTAATGAAAAAATTCTTTAATGTGCAGTATTTTAGAGAATTTAGTTTTTCGGTTAAGTATCACGATAATTTAATACTACATGATAGAAACGAATAAGATGAATTTAAAAAAAAAAGAGGGTTTCATTAAAAACTATAACATATTGCACAAAATGTATTTTATGCTGAACATCAATGCATGCGCTACAAATGCTAAAAATTAATTTATGTTCCATTATTTTAGCTTATGTAGCTAAGATTGAAATCCAATGTACAGTATTAACATGTATGCGTTTTAATATTTAATAACTTTAAAATATCATCAGTATTATTATTGTTTTTATAAAATTCGTTTAGTAAAGAATGCAAAAAAAAAAAAAAGGCATTTTTGAAATATGAATAACCACTTATCTTTTTATTTTTTCAAATATACCTACATTAATTTTTTTTAAAAAAATCATTCTCTATTTCAAGATTTAACACCTATCAGTTGTAAATGTGAATGTGTAACTCTTTCCTTGACAGCTTTCTTTTTCTTTCCGGCGTGTCACTCGCGCTATTAAATGACATTCCATTGCAATAAATCATCGAATTTTTTTTTTTTCACTCTTCAAGGGACATCAAACTTTAACATGTTCTCATCTTCCTCCGATGGCTTTTTTTTTTGTTTCTTTTAAGCAATTAATCTTTTGGGATCGACTGCAAATCACGGTGCAGTTTTAAAATGCCGATTCTTTTCTTAATCTAATTCGAGATCGCAACTGGTTGTCAAACTTATTCTTAAATATTTAGTTAAGATACTGAACAAACATTTAATTGAACCAATAGCCGTTTTAAGTCAGGTGACAGTACACCTTCAAAACACGATTTTTTTTTTGTCAAGATATCGATTTTTTAAAAATTTAGGTGTCATATTAAAATTCAATCTTTTATCTTTAAAAATCTGTTCAAATTTTGTTTCTATCTAATTTAGAAGCGATCCTTATAGTTATTTTAATGTTACTTGATCATGTATTTCTCTGACCAGAAAGGTGCGGCCACGGTAGCTTGGTTGTCAAGGTCGTGGACTTGCGGTTTTCGTTCAGTCGTGGGTTCGATCCTTGGCCGCTAAAGACCCGCCGTGTAGGCGGTTAAATCTGTTCGGGGCCCAAAGTCCTCCCGTTGGCGTGGTGTGGATGTTAGGAGAGGGGGGGGGTGCCAGCTCAGGTGTCGTCCTCGTCACTTGACCGTGGTTCAAAATTACGAGATCCGTCGCCAATAGCCCTCGTGTTGCTTCTAGTGCGACGTTAATAAAAACTAAAACTGACCGGAAAGGTTCTAAAAAAAACGATATTTTTCATTACTGTAAAAAAACAATATCTCAAAAAAGGTAAGCATCAATGAACTAGAAATTATATATATATATGCATACATACACATACACAGATCTCTCTCTCTCTGTGTTTCAAATTACTAAAGATTAGAAAAGCATATTCTTGAGATTTTGTACTTAATAGAAGGTTTTATATATATATATTGCAATAAAGTAAAAACTACAGCGACTTTTAAAGAAAATTTGTGTTCAGAACTCGAACTACTATAGCTTCCTACATAAGGACTATATCATCAATGTAATTGTTTATTCCCTAGATATGGCTATATTCCGTGTCATTCAACTTACAAAATGTCAGAGTATATTTATTTTCATTTAAATTACCCTGTTTTGCGAGAAGTCTGAATTTTCGTTTATATTTGTATACAAATTATATAAAAAAAAATTAAATTCCTGTTTAGGTCAACGAAGAATTTTTTTTATTTTAGTTACTTTTTATTAAATAATTACAATTAACATAAATACGTATATCTAACTATATGACAGAATCACAATATTAAGTTGCAAATTAAATTTTTTTTCCAGCGATCTACACGCTTCGTCACTGACGGTATTTATTTCTAAATTTATATCCAGCTAAATAACTTATATAAGAGAAATTTTTTTTCTCCGATATAAAACTATAATTAATTATTTGAAAATCAAATAAAAAAAATTTATGCTTCGACGAGATTCGATCCGAAGGCATGAAGATTCTACGCCGACGCTCTACCAACTTTGCCATTGCAAGACAAATGACATAGTAGAAGCATTGGCTTGTTTCTTAATTCATTCGGTAAATTAAATGGTTTGAATGCAGTTTAGCCCAACCACTCTCGGCAACAGGAATTATTTGGCAGTATTTTGCCAAATGTGGCTACCCTGGTGCGATTCGCGGACTTAACGTTCAGCCAAAAAGAAATCGCCAAATTCGGCAGTTTTTGAAATCGTGCCAAGTGGTTGGGCTAAACTGCCTTTTCACCAATTAAATTTTATTAAATGAATTAATATATGAAAAAACTGTATTAACAACGATTGTCATTCACTACAAGTTTTAAAAAATGTATTTGAACTTGAGTGGATAAATAAAAAGTTATTTATTAACGATTGAAAATTTGATTAATATATATATATATATATATATATATATATATATATATATATATATAGGGAGAGTGTGAGCTAATAGTAGGAATTTAAAAATACTCTTTTGACGGTAAAAACTTTGCACTAAGAAAACTTTTTTGGGTGTTTTTCTAATTTTTAAAGCCCCATAAGGTCGTAAAATATGCATTTGTAGGCAAAATTTACTTTCATTCAAAAAATTTTCTTCGAAGATGTTCTGTTAACTTAAAATTGTTCATAGATTGTGGGCCGTGAACCCCTGACGATGTTGGAGTAAACTAAGATTTGAATTATTTTTTAATTTCATGGTGAAAAATATACTAAAGATGTCTCGCAATTCCAGTTAATTTTGCATTATCAACAATAATTAACATTTCTCTGTGTATTCAGTTTAATCACTCTTATCGCCAGAAACTTTTTTGTTATTCTATTTTTAATGTTTAATTAAGGTTCATGCTGACGATATATATTCATGCACATACATTAAGTACCCAGTCAAAGGTAAAAAAGGCAGTGATAAGTATATTCCATAACAATAATAATATCACATAATATACTGACAGTAATAGTTGTATTTCATTTTTGTATAATGCATTGTAATTGAATTTTTTTAAATATGAATAAAGTTAATTAATATGCGGAACACTAGACTATAATAATATGTAAAGAGAAAAGCAACTTCTTAATTTAAAATATCAAAGGACTTTAATTTAAAGTCTTTATTTTCAAACAAATGCATGGAATTAATTTGTGGGGATTAAATAGAATAATGTGAAATCTTGTATGTAAAAAAAGATTAATGATCGTGAGTAACAAACTGCTAGAGCATACAAAGATTGATAGCGTTGTGTTAACTAGATGTTCAGAATTCATTCCACTTGAACGGAATTCAATCTTGTATATCATTCATGGGCAAAGAAATTGAGGCCGAAATGTTAAACAATTTTTGTAAAGAGTTAGAAATTTCTGTTGACCATTCTGAAAGAGATAAATAATGTTCATTGTGTGCTGGTGAGATCAGTTTAAGGCTTTTATGAGCTGTTGTAGAAATTTCATTGGCTGTCATATTTTGATCTTTTTTATATGTCTGATGAATGAATAGTATTTAATGGAAGTGAATCATATTCTGAATTGTGGTGTCATAATATTTCGAGTGATTCACTCCGTCAGATTTATTTACCGAAATTCGCCAAAACTGACGGGTTTCGTCCTTCCAGAAAGCACAATTAAATTAATTTACGTTTTATCAATCGGGGTCTTTAGAGAAGTGATGTGGAATTTAGGAGAGCGGTGTGCCGGCTCAGGAATCATTATCGCGTTACTTGATAGTTAACAAATGGCTGCACCCAATGGTAAAAACAATTTACTTTAATGATGCCACATGTCTTCAAATACCAAGTCCTTTTTGAACATTCATCATTAGATCTACTATGCTAGAAATAAAAAAGAAACAAAGTGCCAGTAAAAAAAGTTATCCGTGAAGGATTGGTTGATAAAACAATAAATTTTCGCAAAGTATTTTAAGTATTCTTTTATTAATTTTTTTTGTAACAGGCAATTGACTTACATATTGAAAAAATGGTACGTGTGACGATAAATTTATTGCTCGAATTAGTCATTACTCTGTAATTTTAACGCAAAAGATGGCTATGCAGAAAATTCATACTGATGTTGGAAATTATTATCGCTTAAATTATATTAATGCTATAACTCACAGTTGAAATGGCAACAGTGGCGTACCCAGGGAGTGTAAAAGTACATAAGCTCCCCCCCCTCCAAGAATAACAAATGCATGGAAATTGAGATTATGTTTCAGGATATTTCTTTCTGAAATAGAAACATTCTAAATTTTAACCATAATCACTTTTTTTTTCCTCCTCATGCTTAAATTTTTTTCACCACGAGGAAGAAAAAAAAATTCATCTGGACCAATTTCTGTGAAAAGAACAGAAAAATCTTTGCTGTCTCTAAAAAAGGGCCTCTGACTCAGTGTTCGTAGACAAAGAGAGGAAAGGGGTGCATCTTTAAAAAATGCACCCCCCCTTCCCAAAATGCAAATGTTATTCTTATGGTATCTCAATCATTTTTCTTGAATGATATTTACTTTTTAAATTTCTATAACTTGATAAAATTATATCAATACTTGAATAGTTTGACATAGAAGTAAGGTTGATGTAGCGTCTTATTTACTTTTTTACCAAGTCGTAATTCTAAACTAAAAAAATTGCTTCTGTCGTGGCAGTGACGATATGCACCCCTTAAAATTTATTTCTGGGTACGCCAATGAATGGTAAAATATCATTTTAGTCCTTTCCTCTTTTCCTCTGTGGTCCGTTCCACTATTGTTCTGATTTTTCAAGGGGTGTCTATGTAGTGGACAAATGGATTCTTAGAAATATAAAAACCAACGTTTTTAAAAACAACGTTTTTATATGGTGGCAAAGTTTATTAGAGAAAATTATTGAAATATTAGTTAAAATTGTTAGTTATTTTTAACTTTAAAATTTACTAAAAAAGAGATATTTGTGAGCGTATTAAAAAATTCATAATACTCATAAAATCAAAACATGCATTTGAAAATTTGTAAGTCATTCTATTAAAAAAAGAATGGGAACCAAAATTCAGAAAAAATTATTGTGATAAGACACGGCGCCAAATATTGGAAACTTTCTTTCTTGCGAATGATTACTGATTAAAAGTCAGCAACCCTTACTATCTCGGAGATAGTAAAGGGGAGATAGTATCTCCCCTTTGTGAGTACGAAAGGTTTACGATACCGCATGCTGCGTGGGGAGTGCCCGGTGCTCCCAGAGGGGGAAAGAAATTTTTTCCTCAATTCTAAAAGCGCCGAGGGGAAAGAATATTTTGACTTATTAAAATTATTGAAATATTAGTTAAAACTGGTCGCAAACGTCTAAATATCGCATTGTTAGGCGAGTACGAACGATTCCCAAAATTTCAAAGCTCTAGCTTGATGGGAAGTGGGTTAAATTAACGATCGAAAATTTGATGACACACACACCAAGTGAAATTCAGAAAAACGTTGTAAAATAGCGGGTAGAGTAGGGTAAAAGGAATACTATTTTGGGGTAACGAACCCTTGTTTGATTCCTAGAAACGGGCAGGAAGAAAAGAATGGGATTTGTGACGGAATTTTGGAATGCGGTCTTTCAGGATAATTCTCATGCGTACATTTGTAAAACTGGGAAAGAAAGTTGTGGAAGGAAAATTCTAGTTCGCCACTCTAAGATTACTACTACAGGTCATCGAACACGTCTCAACAAAAAGTTCTGAATGTCTTTTAACTAGATCAGTCCGCATTAAAGGTAGGTATCACTACATTATAGCTTTGTTATATTATACTCGTAGAGTGTCGGGCAGTACGTGTACTGGGAAAATGTTTGCCAATACTTATAGATTCCTTTGTTTATCCTTTTTAAATTTTCATTTTTAAGAATGTTTCTCGATAATAAGTTTGTAGAACAGTTAAAAAGGAGATTATGTACCATATTCCATGAACTTTTATATAAAAATCGTCTGGTATATTCAATTGTATTTCAATATTACATTAATATCACTTTATGATATTTATTATATTGCTATCGTTAACACAATCCTATTATTAATTAATTCGTTATATAGTTTGTTAATATAAATATATATGTATATTTAACAAAAGACGGATAGAGATAATTGTACAAAGGAATGAAATAATTTTATACGCAAATTGCAGTTATTCCTATCTAAATGAGTAAAAATGAGTGAATAGCTCCTTTATAGATTAGATATTTCAACTTAGGTATACGTAAGGCCTTGTAAGAATGGAAGTAATTCTTTGTTCCCAACTGGAATTCTTTCTGTTTGTTCAAAGTCAAATGATTTTATTCAATATTTTATTTATATTAAAATGCTCCCTACGATTTTTGTAACAAATTATTATATTCTAAATTTTATATGTGTTATTTATTTATTTATATCTATATATCTTATATATATATATTATAGTCTGGTATTCTATTAAATCAATAAATTGTGTAATAATTATTCATAAGTAAAATTTAGTTCCTGTTTACTTTAGATATATGGCGATATTTTATCTCGTCCCTCTTATAAAATCTTGTGCCCGACTTAATTTTCAGTCCTGGCTACGTACCTGACGCGAGTAACATTGGTGCATTATAGCTTAATTAGTACATTATGACCCAATACCTTTTGAATTAGTACACGGACGATTCGCAACATGCGCAGAACACCTCAATATGTGTGCATATGTTCCGACTTTATTAACAAAAATTATATTTAAATGTCTGGACATGTCTTAACAAAATTAAGTCTCAAGTCGACACGCCAACTCGAATTTCTAAACATTATGTTAATCCTATTGAGTATCCAACTTTCTAGGCATACTTTTTCTGACTTTCGGCGACATTTTTATACATTATTAATAAAGGGACACAGTACCCTTAAAATCACTTATATATATTTTAATTGTATGATTTTCATATTATTTAAATTTCTTTTGACATTGTGCTAAATCATTTCGTCGATCTTCAAAACTTTATAAACTGATTTTTCTCCACTTTTTCTTGACGGTCATTTGCTTTAAAAATGTTAAGTTTTTTTTTTTTTAATCATTTCCTTTTTTTTTTTTTTTTGTTTTTCATAATGTATTTGATAATTTTGTGTATGTAATTAGTATTTGGATGAAGAGATGCTTTTTAAAAATATCTACTGAATTCGAAATAGTTTTTACCGTTTTTCGAAGTAAAAAAAAAAAAAAAGTTTTATATATCTATAAATAACACCCCTACACAGCTAAACCCATGTACCGAAATGTGAGAGACACTTCAAAGAAATTAAGGAGGCCGCGTCGGCTGAAGGTTTTCGTCGATTCTTGAGTCCGAGCCTTGATGCTACTGAAGACCCGCCGTGTGGTCGGGGCTGATGCATGTTAAATGTGTCGAGGCTCAAAGTCATCCTGAAGGTGTGGTGTTAAAGTTAGAAGAGGGAGGTGTCAGAGCAGGTGTCATTGTCCTTCTCACTTGACCGAGGTCAAAATTACGAGGTCCTTCGCCAACAACCCTCGTGTTGCTTCTAGCGCTACGTTAATAAAACCAAACAAAACCAATCTAAGAAATTGAACAAAAAATTACTGAAAAATTTGTAGAATAAGTAGAAATTAGAAAGAATCGAAAATTTTAGGAAAAAAAAATAATAGGAATAATTGTTTGTATATTATAAAGTTTTTTTTTTCTTTCTGAAATGCATATTTTATGTGTATTTTCAAATAAGGCGAATAAAATCTTTTTCTTATCAATATCTAATCAAAATGTTGCCTGCAAGGTATTGTGTCTTCTTAAAAGTATATTAACTCACAACTATATTATTGATTTCCAAGAGCGACAGTCGGCGTGTTCTTTTTTTCGAAAACACACACAAAGACGGTTATTTTTTTTTTTAGAAGGGAGTGGTCAGTAATTTTTTTCTTGTTTTCTAGTAGGCAAAAAGGGTAAGGAACTATTCCCTAGAAGCAACAAAGCCTTTGTGTAACTTGAAGGCGGTAATGTGAAAAGCCATTGTAAGTGTTCATTAAAAGGGAAACTTTGAAATGCCCTCCACTTTCACAGGTGGAGATAACCAATAGCATCATACAGATTTCCAGAGGGGAAAAAGAAAAGAGCCATGTTTTTATTTTCACTCTAAAAGTGGTCACTCTTCCGCGAATAAAACTACGAAACTGGAACCTAGAATTTGTTCTTCAAAAATTGAGAATCTTGAATTTTTATGAAGTAATGACCATTAAAATAAACTATAATTCTTAAAATTTTAGTTATTAAATAAATGAATTATATTGACAAAAATTGATTTAATTGTGAATATTTTTGATATATGTCAGATAATATGGTTAATTGCTCGTCATCCTAAACGCAGAATTATCCCTTTACGGGGCGCTTTACCATTTTTTTTTCGTAGTTAGAATTTTTCGGACGGTTAAAATAAACTATTATTTATTCGAAGTGAAAATAAAATAATCACAGAAATTCTTTATTTTATACGTAATAAAAAAAATCGACGTAGAATTTGAATGCTTTACCTTTAATTAGACTGTTTTATGCAAATTCGTGAATTTCGCCGGAGCGATTTCCAGTATTAATTACGAAATAATTTATTTAAGCGCTTCTTCCAACGCAACCATGACAACACTGTTTGTCAAGGTAAAAAGCAATCACATGACTATATGTATGACTTTATGATAGTTGCATTTATGTGTGTACAACTATGCGAATTGATATTCACGTTGTGATATTTTTCTGTTTGAAAATATATTCCGATGGAATAAAATACATATTTCATTTGGGAGAACATATCTGAAAAAGTTTGTGTTCCTATGTATGGATCCTATTCCTTTAACATTAATCGAATGCAGCTTTGATTAATTTCAATGTATGTTCTTTTATCAATTCAGCAATGACGATCCGACTTTTGAGAGTAGTGTAGTATTATAATAAATGTTTTTCAAAAATTTCACTGTGTTCCTGTAAAACAGGTACAATTAAAACATTTTTGGCATGAATACGATTTTATTTGAAGACAATATTTATCGTTTTTAGCTATGATTCTAGGAATGTTCAGTTTATGTAGCTAGCGTGTATATTTGGCTATTGTACTGATGGTTAATTTATGATTGGCGATAAATCGCTAAATTGGTAACCTTTATTTTGGTAATCCTACTATAAAGGCTATTACCTGTTCTAATTAGTCGAATGGACATATGACCGACATTTTTTTGACAAACATGGCCGGCAGTCTAGCGTCCATTACAAAATCACTCTACTTTGGCCGGAGTATCAGTTTCATCGTTGTCTAGGCGCGCCGAAGGTCCGAATAGTGTTGCTGAAACGAGGAAAAATCTGCATAAAAAGGTTTTTTAGAAAAATTATTATTGGTTTGAAAACATTGAGAGTATGGAAATATTTTACGGCAAACGGAGTTAGTGACCCCACTAATTTTTAGCGGTTTTGTGTTTTTATTCAATTTATTTTCCCGAGGGTTTTTTAAATTTTTTTTTTCGACTGCAATGTTTACGAAAATGTTTTCTCGACATCATCCTGTTTCCTGTTGATCGATTTCGAGTTTGAAAAACGCGTGTTTTTGACTTTTTCGTGTGTGTGTCTTAAGTGTTTTTATACTGTTTACAAGTTTTCTTCAAAACGCAACTTTTTCTCATTTTGTGGTCTTTCGGACAAAACGCCATTTTGTTCCCTATTGTAACGAGGTCAACATTTAATACGTTCGAAAAGGAAACGAGACTTGAGTGAACGCTACACATTTTACATTCTGGAAATAAAAGGATTGTCGAGTATGCTCAATAAACAAGCCTTTAGGGGTTTACTTTCTTCATGTTGGTACTCAAGCGCTCACCCAAGGCACCCTTGTAATTTTTTCTCCATTCCCATGGGATATATTGTCTTTGGAGAACACGGGTGACGCACCCCCGGAATATCCTAGCGCTCTTTCTCTATTTTCAGCCCTTCTTCTTGTCATCCAATTTTTGTGGCCGCGTCTACCTGGTGATTATGGTCGCGGTCGACGTTGTTTCCGTCATGTCCTGGGATTCAATACTGATTCCACTAATGACTCACCGTGCAGCGGGGCAAATGCAAGTGAAATCTGTGAGGCTCCAAGTTTTCACGTGTTGCCGCGGTCCTGGTGGTCATAGTCACGAACTCACAGAGTTCTGACCGCGTTGTTTTCCATCGAGTCGTGGGCTGGAGCTGTAATGCCACACACGAGTCGCGGTGCTTCGGGGCTGATGCTCATTAACTCTTTCGAGGTCCTAAGTCTTCCCGTTGGTGTGGTGTTGAAATTTGGAGATGGAGGTGCCAGCTCAGGTATCGTCTTCGTCATTTGACCTTGGTTCAAAAATACGTGGTACGACGCCAATGGCATATGTCTTGTTTCTAAGAGTGTCTGTAATAAACAATCAATCAAACATCAAGTCCTCACGTTGACGTGGTGTAGAAATTTGTAGAAGGAACTACCAGCTCAGAAGTCATCTTTATCACTAGACCGTACATTTTTCATTGCAGTTTAATTGTTTGTCGAGAATTTAATAAGCATAGTATTACTTTTTATTTTTTTTTTTTTACTAAAAACTCATCTGTTTTAAACTTGTTTGATTTGATAGGGGTCCCTCCCGTAACTTGCTTGCAATTTTAAAATAAAAATTGGTTTTATGCATGAAATTTAAGATTTTATCCTTTTCTTTTAATCGCTCATTACTTTTTTGTCATACGTTCTTAGTGTGATTAAAAAGAAATGATTTTCTAAACAGATATTTAGCGCATTTTTGCCGTATTTGGCTCTTGCGCCATGAAACGCTACTATCACTCACTTTTTACTTGATCGTGGCTCAGAATTACGAAGCATACAGTAGCCGTCGTGTTGCTTCCAAGTGTGACGGATAATCAATAATTTTTAAATTAATCTCGCAGGAATGGAGAAATGGAATGCATATACGGAATCGACATTCCTTTACTTTCAGGGGCTTACCTTCTTTATGTAGTTCTGGGAATCCATGACTCCAAGGCACCCGAGTGATTTTCTTGCTTTCCGTTGAAGTTAAATTTTTTTCTGAAACACGGATGGTACCTCCGGGATACCATAGCGACCCTTCTCTATTTTCGATCCTCCATGTCTACCAGTTTTTACTCCCTCACCCCCTATCTTTCTTGCGTCTAACTCTCAGTTTTGCATGGTTTGGCGCAGCAATTTGGCTCCTGTGTCTTAAATCTATTTTTACACTCTCAATCCTGTTGAAATCACTTAAATATTTTTACTCTAGATTGGCAGATGATCCCCCATTCATTTCTCATCTTTCAAAGAAGTTTGAATTTTATTCAAAATTAAGAACCCATTTTCGCGTAATTTATGGAAGACCATTTATTTTAGGAAGCATCCCGATTTCTGTAGTTTTCTTTCTTTTTTTTTCCCTCCCGTTCCATCTTATCGCCAGCATTTCTCCCAAAATCCAATTATTTTCCCGGGCAACATAATGGGAATGAAATTCTGACGTCTGCAAGGGGTGGCGGGAGGCATTTTATTCCACTCGTGTTGTTCGTGAAAATGATTGCCAGGTATTTCCCCTGCTGAGATTAAAAGCCCTTCGATTAAACGGACGAAAATAACTGGAGAAATCTATGTTTTTAAAATTGTTCTCCACTTCTCTTTTTGAAACCTTTTCGATAAAATTAGATTTTTTTTTTTACCGTCTGTTGTCTTTCAAACGTTTGTTAATGCATTGTTTTTGTACCGAATATAACTTTATTTAAATACCAGATAGTTCGATATTATTTTCGAGCGGTCTCCTCGATTTGGCACACAAAATAACTTATTTCAATATCCTATTTGTTTACATTGGAATAAATCTATTTTCTTGTTGTATATAGTATGTTCTTATTACATTATTCTACACATGTTTTGATTTAGAGGTTAAAATAAATGCATTAATTTATAGAATATTTTTAAATTTTATAGACACAATATGATGTACGATCTTATGCCAATATTATGTGGGTGGGGCGAGAGGAGCACTTTTCGATCTGAAAATGTTTTCTATATTTGGGCCCCACACTTTGAATACTGGGTCAAAAAGAAAGTGAAGCCGTCCAAAGGAATCTTTGCAAATTTAAGGTGAAGGAACTGTACTCAAATAAACTTCGCTAAATCCTTTAATCCTCTCTGAACTCTCGCACTTCCTCGAATGCGAGAGAGCTTTCTCATTCTTTTTTCCCTTCGAAGAACTTTGGTTTGTTTGGAGTAATTAAAGGTAATGCCTCTTTCGCCACTTAGAGAAAACATCTCTTTCACAAAGGTAGCAAAAAAGAGATTGCCTACGTCCATACCAAGTTTATTTTAGTGTCTTGTTCTACCCCTTTTATCTGACCTTGCGTGGAGAATTTATGGTTGAAGTCGTAGTTAAAACGTTGAGAAAGAAATATGGTCCACCCTTAGATTAGAATTTCCATCCAGGGTTAGAGGCGGTCTCTCAGATAACCGTGAAAAGTTTTGCAGCTAGTAGGTAAGTAGAGTGGATAGATCTCTTTGTGGAAAACAACGGGTCCGTCGCGCTAAGTGCTGCACTTCAACTTCTTGTGTGGTTCTCCACTTCGAACGTTTTTTAGACTCTTAACAACGTGAGTAACGTTTTATTTGTTTCTCTTTTCATTAGACGAAAGTGATGAAACGGAGATTTTTCTTTTGAGACGTGGTTGTCTAGCATATTGACATATGAGTTTTAAAAAAAGGCTTCTTTGTGCCGAAACGGTATGCTTTTCATGCCGCCGCGTTGAGTGGAGATGCAGCTGCGAACGAATCGTTTTTATCGTAGAAAACCCCAGCGTTAAATGATCGCACGATGACTAATTTGGGTGTGACGATCTCCGTTTTCATTTTTCTATTTAACAATGTGTATTATTTATCTTAAACAGTCATTAAAAGTGAATTGCTTAATCGCATTAAAATTTAGAAGTGCTTAAAAATCGTTAAGTTACAAGCACAGTTAAAAAGAAGGATAATATTTGTGATCTTTAATCACTCATTGTAATATTTTTTCTGTTTCTTTTCTGAAATCCAGTATAGTTAATTTGTTTCCTTTGCTTTTAATTTAAATAATTTACTAGTAATTACTGTTGATGCGTAAAACAAGTGTTTTTTTTATTTCTTGCATCTAATTATTATAACTAAACTAGAAACGTTGAAAAATTTAAAAAAAAATAATAGACAACTAAACCGTTTATGAATATCATGTATCCTACGTAATTTTATCGTCTGCTGTTATGTCTCACAAATATATCATTTCTTTAATGACTCATCGAAAAAAGAAATTATTATTCTGGCGGATGAGTTATGATCCAAATGCTGATGAAATAGATATATCTGAAAATTCACTCATTCAATCTGTTGACGTGAGACCATATTTAATATTTTACAATCATGTTGTATAATATTTTGCAATCAAAATTAAGTTCAAAATTGTCGGACAGCTAATCTGAAATAATACATATTAACATGTTTGGACCGAATGCTTCCAAAAATTCATGCTGTGGAATTTGATTTTGAAAAAAAATTTAGGAAAAAAAAAAAGTTAAGTTATTTTGTTAAGTATAGCAAATATTAGAATAATTTTTGATTGTACATTAAAATTAATCATTGCTATTAAAACTGAAAGGCACTCGATTCTATTTGAATGTAAAAAATAAACGCACTGCATAGTAATTTTCATTGTTTTAGTTTGTTTTTATTTTAATATCCGAATGGAATATTGTCTACTTTAATAATTCATCGTTTACTCTTTTTCAATATTTAATTGAATAAGTGATTTTTATGGCAAAATCGTCTGTTTTTATTCTTTTTGTTGTTTACATTGGCAACGTTGTTGACTTAAGAATGCTTTGCTTGTGGCAGTAAAAATACGTTAGAAATTTGACGAAAGCATTTCATTTCCTTGGTAGTAAATGCTTCTTTGGGGCTTGGGCTCGAAAGAATGCACACTTTACTTTAATTAATATTCATTTTAGTGAACTGGTGATATAGATCAGGATGGTAATGGCTACCTAATATATTGAATTGAAACTGTAATTGTCGAACGAGATCGCGACGAAAGGTGAAGGCCTTTTATTATCCGAAAAAATGTTTAAAAGGGGAAAAAAAACGTGAACACATGTTAAAATCAAATTTGCCAGGTCAGTTTCATATTTTTTTTTTTTTTTTTCAATTTGTGTTCGGCCAGTAATTGTGTTTCTGCGACTATTGACGATATATTTTTGCATCATTAAAATTAATATATTATTGTTTTTAATAATTTATAATTATGTATAATTGTTCTTTAACAATTCAAAAATACATATTTTAACTAATTTTGAATATATTTAGCCAACTTATAATATAGTGATAGTTGAAAAGGTTATTATTTTAGTAATAAAAAATAATGAATGATAGTTATTGATTTTTTCCCATTTTTTGAGGTAAAAAGAATTTTTTTTTTTTGAAAATTATGTGTTTTTAAATTAATTTCGAATTTTCAGAAGAAATTTTAATTTTAAAAATCATTTTCGAGATATTAAAGCTTTTATGTTTTAAATGTAGAATTTAAAAAAAAACCACACATTTTAATAAACAAACATCACTCATATACAAAATAAATTAGCGCTATAGAAAATTTACCATCAATATCTCCATGGTTTCAGTCGCCATTAGAGAGATACGCCTCTATCTTTGAAATGTGAATGGACTCGTCTTAACCAGTCTTAATTTAGACGGAAAAAATCGATCGCCCGTGACATTGCCAGCCTTTTCTTGTAATCTCGAAAGAACTATGGACAATAGCCTTTTCTGTGGTAATGTAGCGTCATATATATTATTCATATTTGCCCTATCTTAATTAACTGTACGTTATCGTAAAGTAGTTGTTTATCTAAGCATTTGTTAAAAAGCTGGTCCTAATTGGTCATTACTAATTATATCAAAAACAATGATTCTTTGTTGTAATGGAAAAAAGATGAATGATTTGGGATTTTCTCAAAAATAGAATGACCCTTGTTCCTTCAAGTTATACAAAAGTAACAGTAAATTATATTTAGAAAGCATTTTAACATGGTTTTTCGAACGTTCCACGTACTTTTTCGATGGATGTTACTAAAATTACTTGAATGTTATATTTGTAATCAATCGATATTTATATACCTTAAATGTTACGAACTTTTGTCGCAGTTTATTTGTAGTCTGCTCGCATATCTTGTGTTTTGACTTTCGTTGATCCGTTTTTTGCATGTTGTGAAATATATGAGTTTTTGATTGATTGTTTATTAACGTCGCACTTAGAAGCAACACGAGGGCTCTTCGCGACAGACTTTATAATTTTGAGCCTAGGTCAAGTAATGAGAGCTGGGACCTCCCTCTCCAAACTTCCACATCACGCCACAGGGAAAACTTATGAACTTGACAGTTTAACGTGCATCAACCTCGCTACACTGTGGGGTTTGAGGCCGCGGTAGCCTAGTGGTCATGGTTTCAGATTCATTGCCGGCGGTTTTCGTTCAGTCATGGGTTCGAACCTTGGCCGCTAAAGACCCGCCGTGTAACCGGGGCTGATGCACGTTAAATCTGTGGGGCCCAAAGTCTTCCCGTTGGCGTGATGTGGAAGTTAGGAGAGGGGGTGCCAGCTCAAGTGTCGTCCTCGTCACTTGACCGTGGTTCAAAATTATGAGGTCCGTCTCCAAAAACCCACGTGTTGCTTCTAGTGCGACGTTAATAAAAATTAAACAAAACTAAAATTTATTTTACTTTCCAAATATTTTGTTCATTTTCTTCAGAAAATTCTTCTTGGGAATATATATCCAACTTCTCATTATCGAGTATGTAAATAAATACTCTATCGGAATCCTTACCTAATTGTTGTTCGCACGCACAGCATTCATAACTGAGGAGGAAACGTTTTTGAAAAAGGAAGAAATCCATAAATCTGTGTGATGTATTCTTGGCCGTGATTTTACACGCAAGTACGGTTAGCATTCGATTTATTCCCTACATTCTAACAAACTTTGATGGCTAAATTTTAAAAAGAAAATAATCTCTATTTTCAATATATTTATTCTAGAAATCGTATTTTCGTTTCCCACTCTTTATGTGTCCAGAAAACCGTGGGAGTGTTTTGTTTTGTACTGTAGTCGATCTGTAACAGGAATGCTATGAATTCCGACAGCAACCCCGATTGGGTCAACAGGGTTTGACGGTAATCAAAATTATCATTGATGGAGAAACTCTTAACCTCGTGATGCCGAAGTAAGGTTAATGGCTTTGCTACGATTGTTTCTGACAAAAGTTTGGGGAAAGCTATGTTCAAGAAATTTTTTGGATAGGAAATTGCTGCATTATCACTATTGTATGCGCAGCGTCTTATTATAAAATGTAACTCGTTTTTATTAGCCAACTAAGGGGCTATTGTTTTAGGTGGGGAGTTTTGGCGTATCAGATCACTTTTCAATTTTTTTTACCGCTTGCTTCAGTTTTAATTATATTTAGCTTAAATATATTCAATTTAATGATTTTACGTCTGCTTCAATTTTAATTACATGTAGCTGATATAATATTCAATTAAATAATTTATCCTTTTTTTTTTTTTAATTTCACTTTCGGAAAAGTTTACTCTTGTCCATTTTTCGATATTTCATCGTTTACTTTAATTCTTATTTAATTGAGTAATTTAACAATAATTATAAACAAAAGCGCACCTTGGGTGGCTATAAATCTGTTCATTGTAAAAGTTAGCATAAAACTTTTTAAATGCTGGTTTTTTTTTTTTTATAATTAATCGATTTATTTCTGTTCAAGTCATGCAGTTGGTTTTAATCCTGATTCTACTAAAGAGAAGTGATAGGAAGTAAAAAGATTTTTGATTGATTGATTGTTTGTTTAGTCACACTCAGCGGCAACACGAGGGCTATTGGTGCCAGACATCGGGATTTTGAACCCCAGTCAAGTAACGAGGACGATACCTGAACTGGCACCTCCCTCTTCTAACTTCCACTTCACTCAAAGAAGTATTTGGAGTCCCGACAGATTTAATGAGCATCGGACCCGCTACACAGCAGTTATTTAGTAATATCAGGAATCCAACCCATGACTCCGGATTCAAAGCCTTTCGCGACAACGGTTACTTGACTACCGCGGTCGTGGGGAGTAAAAGGAATAACTGCACAGTGAATTAAAAGGTGAAACTCAAAATTATATGTCCTATGTAGCTCTCACTGTTTATTAACATCTCGGCTAAGAAACAACACGAGGGTTATAGGAGACTTATCTCGGAATTTGGTCGAGTAGAGGGGGCCGCGGTAGCCTAGTGGTCAAGGTCGTGGATAGCGGCTGGCGGTTTTCGTTCAGTCGCGGGTTCGATCCTTGGCCACCAAAGACCCGCCGTGTAGCCGGGGCTGATGCACGTTAAATCTGTTCGGGGCCCAAAGTCCTCCCGTTGGCGTGGTGTGGATGTTAGGAGAGGGGGGTGCCAGCTCAGGTGTCGTCCTCGTCACTTGACCGTGGTTCAAAATTACGAGGTCCGTCGCCAATAGCCCTCGTGTTGCTTCTAGTGCGACGTTAATAAAAAAACTAAAACTTGGTCGAGTAGAGAGTACGACACCCTAGCTGGTTCCCTACTCTCCATATTTCCCCACAAATACGGGTGACGCACCCCCGGGTTACCCTAACGACCCTTCTCTATTCTTCTTGTCGACCAATTTTTGTCTTTTCTTCAATTTTGTCACGTTTCTACCTCAGTTAAATCTTGTTTGGCGCAGCATAGCCACATCTGGCTCTTGCGCCAATAACTTTCACATTCATTTATGCGCTATAGATTTCCCCACCATCCCAGTGTGAAAACTTTGAACCCCGATAGATTAAATGTGCATCAGAGGTCGCGGTATCCTAGTGATCATGATCGTGAACTCGTGGCCAATGGTTTTCGTCGTGTCATGGGTTCAAGCCCTGATACTACTAAATATCTGCCGCTAGCGTGGTTAATACACATTAATTTTACCAAAGTTTGGAGAGAGAGAGAGGAGCCAGCTCAGGCGTCGTTCTCGTCACTTGCTCGAAATTCAAATTTACGAGGTCCATCGCCAATAGCCCTCGTATTGCTTCTCAGTACAATCACATAACCGTGCATCAGCCTCGCTACATGAAATGGAATCGGGAATTGAACAGGCGATTCGACTGATAGGTCACTGGGAACTAGCTCGATACAACTCGGCTTCTGCTCTGCTATTCAGAAAATATAACAAATCGATAACAATTATAAAAAAAAAAAAAAACCGCAATCAACTATGAGTTTAGCTCTTAGTTAAGTCTCTCTCTAAAATTTAAGTTTTAGTAAAATCAAAATGACTACAGCGAGAGAAGTAAGCGAAAAGGAAATAAACGAATTAGAGTTTCTATTAAATTTGGAGTTAGGTAACACATCGATCAATAACTCCAGCATCAATAACTCCAGTATCCAGAGATGGCGCTCGTAGTAAACCAGTCACCAGGTCTTTCTAGAGTACTAACCTTTGCTTGAAACGTGCCGCACTTTAAGTCGATCGGACCAGGAAAAGGTTTTGAAGTGAAGTGAAAAGTTTTCAAGTGGGTGCCGCGATTGCTTTCGATGGAACAAAACAGCAACGACATGATTCAGAAAGCTGTTTATCAGCTATTTACTGACAACAAAAATTTCGAAAAAAAAAAAAAAAATGGAAAAGTGTTGGAACGATTGTATCTTACCCTAAAGGATACACAAGTTGTATGTTGTGAATAAAAAAAAATTTTTAAAAATGTTGTTTTCAATGTTAGACTCAGGAGTTATTGATCGATGTGTTATATTAGAAATAAATTAATATATATAAAACTTATCTATTACCTTACTATTTTGAAAAAATTCAACGAGTAGATTAAAGGAGAAGGTTTTCACTTCCAACTCATCAAAAAAAAAAAAAAAAAAAAAAAAAAATTATTTTAACAGAATGCCCATTTTTTTTTTGCAACTGCTATGATAATTCAAGAAGATGAGTGTGGGAATTTAATGAACAATTTTTTTTCTTAATTTCTTATAGATGCTGTGTGTCGAAAGATTGTGTGAATTACAACCTTTTGAATTTTTACTTTCCACCTTAAAAGGTATCATGGGTGAAAAGTCACCCCATGTTAATTGTTTTCCTAATATTATTGAAAAACCGAATATATATATATATATATATAAACTGGTAACTCCTAAAACTATTATTTTCTGGTTATAGTACTGGTATTATTTTCTCATATTATTGAAAAACCTATACACTGATGTTTCTGATAATCATTTATGCATCAATAGGGATAACCGTTATCATAAAAAAAAAGTTCACTTTTGTTATATATTTCGGTTAACTGTACAACAACAAAAAACTGATCTGGTTGATATTCAACCCATGGTGCGCAAGTTTTTTTAAAGAATATTTCGTAATGATTTAATTTTCAATTAATTACCTAGTTATAATTTTTGTTCCTATTTTTTTGCTGTTTCTTGTTTGCATTTTCTATAATGCTACAAATGGTATCAAAAGCATTTCTAGGCTAGATTGCCTGTTAGAATTCTCTCTCATTGAAGCATTTCTTGAAGAACGATTAAAAATATCGAATTTGCCGCATTATCTGAGGAAAATAATGTTACGAAAAGGTTGAGGAAACAATGCCAGTGCAACCATCCGCATCTAAGTGAGGAAGATGTATTTCTTTAAGGAAAGAATTTAGAAAATATATACTATGAGATGTGTACAATATAATATATACCAACTTCATTTGTAAAAGGCACCGCAATATTTACAATGATTATAAAAAATAAATTTTATGATTTTCATGAACTATACAATTTTCATAACATATCTAATCCCATTTCCATGTCTTTATTAAATTTATAAAATAAAATTCTTTTACTGGGACGAAATTACACCCATGATAACTTAAACTTGATTTTTTTGGAAGCCTTTTAAGGGTTAAAACTGGAATATTTTGCTACCTGTAAATAATGTTTCGAATTTGGATCTGTTCTTTACACGGATTCAGATGAATCTTTGAATGCGACAAACACACGGGCTGTTGGAAAAATTTAAGAAATAAATATTTTAAGGGTATACGTGTTGAAATCATCAACAATAGAATATACAAACCTTCTAGAATTTTTTTTTTTATCTTGTATGTTTTCTTAAAACTTAAAACAGGAACGATAACATATACTTTGTTATTCAGAACTCCATCGAAAATCCCGTACTCTGAAAACATTCAAAAGAACAATGCATCGTTCAAACTTCTTTATCAAGAGAACTGAACCAGAAAATAGACTGCACTACTCGAGGAAACGTTCTCTTCCTGGGAAGATATTCTAATGAGATTCTGTATCTTAAAAAAAAAAAATGTCAATGTTTGTGGAAGAAAATCGGGTTATCTGTCACACGAATTGGAATCGCGCATTTCCCGAACAAATTTTCTAATCGATATTCGACCCTTGTATATTTGCAATTATACATCTTATCTCGGTTACTGTTGTTCGTCTCAGTTTTGAGAGCGAAGAAGGATTGAGTTCGTTTAAATCACTTTCTCTCAGCTGCAGTGGTATGTTGAAAGTTTCTGTTTTTATTTCTGGAAACCGTGCAGTTTTAACAATAGATGAGCTAATAATCAATGTTTATAGATCTATCTATCTCTTTGTGTTATTCAATATAAGATATGTGATGAATGTTGCCTTTGTTATGCAGGTGGTGCACTTAAATTTTATTTCAAAGTTATAAAAAGTGATTCTTTTGTATATGAAAAAAACGTCATTTTTTTTATTATTCATATACTAGCCAAGAAAGTTTAGTTTTTTCTTTTAAAAGAAATTTTTTAAATAAATCACATTAACCGGACTTTCTTATAAAAACGTTCTGCATTAAATTATCCACGGAATTTTACATAGGGTCTTTTTATATGAACAATAAAATCTTGTTAAATCGGATTAATTTGAACCAATCCGGGTTATCGAAAATCCTGGTTAATCGGAAAGTATGAAAAATTAAAGAAAAATAAAATATATATTCAGAAAATCATCTTTATTTTCAGCAAATCGATTATGAATCCTATATTTACAAAATAATATGACGCTTACTTTTTGTAGAATAGTATTTCTTTTAAAGTTGTTGTATTGCATTTTATATTCGGACAATATAGCTCTGTATGTCATTTGTCTCTAATCATAAGAGGTGTTTGTTAACTTTGCACAGAATTTTTGTTCTGTCCACTCCCTCCCAATTTCCTTTCACATATCCATAGCTGTTAGAATATTTCAGTAAAGAAAATAATTTTTTAATATACATGAATGAAACAAATAAGTGTTATTATGGGAATTTGTAGATCGCTTTTGAAAAAAAAATATTCTTGCTGACCGATATGGACAATCTAGAAGATCAACGTTGACCTTAAGACTGTAAATGCCTTAAAACTAAAATTTTTTTATAACTTTTACCTCCTACAAGCAAAATTGAAGTTCAAAACACCATTCCAATGTAGCGTGATATTATTATATATGTATACTATATATAACAATTTCCCTTAAATTTCGTTAATTTATCCTATATTGTAACTACTATAGTAATGCATTCATTGTTATTCCGTACTCCCGTTCCTTTTAATCTTTTTTTTATGCAATCACACGTTTTCCAAATGTGCTAAGATCAGCATTTCCCACACTTTGAACTATTGAAGATAATTCTCTACCGTCACTTAAACTCCTTATAAAATACTTAAAGATCCCTACATCTATTACATTGTGATTTGTATTCTCCTTAATTTAACTTCCTTGGAAAAATAAACAGAAAAAAAAAAACTCAGTCATTTTTTTTTGCCCAATAACCAGAATTGAGTAAAGGTGTGTGGTCCGTCGCTATTTCTGGTGTATCTGCCTCCCTCTCGTGTGAACATAAATAAGCTCGTAATTTATTGTTTTGAAGTTTCCTTTTTGTGCCATTTGTTAAATACATTTTAAAAGTTCCATAGTTGTAATAATGATAAAGATAACGAATTTGTAAAATAAAGTCTGTTTATTGACGTTCGTTGAGAGAGAGGCAGTAACAGTAATAATGATATAGTGCAATGTTGGCAGACGCGAAAACACCATACGAATATCAGGAGAATAACAGAAGAGAGTTTTTCGCCGTGGGTTGAGTTTTATTGTAGGGATTTTTCACCCTAGACATAATAGACCACGTGGCATAAGTGTAGTAATTCCCAGGGACTTCAGCTGCAGACCGAAAGTCCTGTAGGGATTATTTCTGATACATTTGCGACCATGGGAAAGTGGATTAAACAAATTTTACGAGTGCGTGATCTAATAAATAAAAGGATAATTTGGAATTGGATCAGGAAATAAAAATGGACTTTTTATTTTTGAATTAGAGAATGGGAAAAATTAGGAAATTAAATTATTAACAGAAATTATTAAAGTTATATATGTGTGTGTGTTTGTGTGTGTGAGAGAGAAAGTGAGAACATTATTATAATTAAATTATGTACGATGATTAACGATGATTGCTTACAACAAAATTTTATATAGTGTACTTTTTATTGGATTCCACATACAAGTATATATTGAGCAGGGAACAAAACAATCGGACACAATATGAAACAAATATTGGAAATCATTTATTAGAAATTTAGAAACCTTAATTAAATTTGTATATAATAGTTTTTCATACATTTTAAAACAAATTTGTAACTTCCGAATTACCTTAATTTTTTTTTTATCGAGCTGTATATTGATACAAGAGAGGCATAGGGTTGATTCTACTTGTTATTAGTAGGATATTCTATTAAAAATTCGAAAGGTCTTATCGTTATTTAATACTGCGGAAAAAATCATTTTGTTTAGAGCATCGTAAATATTCTACTTCTGTTACAAAATCTTAAAGAAGTTTATCTACATAACAACCCATTAGCATTGTGTTACAAATAGCTGTTTACAACGAAAGGGATCGAAAACAAAGCTAATATTTTTCACTCTAAATTTAGGTTTATCTTATACCTATGTATTTTGTAACATAATCAAACAAATATATTGGAAATCACATGAGTGTGCAGAATGCAGTAATAGCACCTGAATGCTCTTTGTTTATCTCCGAAGGCTTTATCCCCGGTTATATGACATTTATGTGAAAATTATTTGCTCAAATGTTATAGTGATAGCCTTAATAACCATTACTTTCTTCGTATTTGCTACAGAGTTGCCTTTATCGTCGAGGTTGTTATCAATGTTCAAATATATTTGCTAGGAAGTTATTTACTAGGTGGAAAATTTGTTTTGTCCATAACTCAATTGTTTTTATTGGCTGGGTTTTACCATCAGATGCATAACCAGGAAAGCATGGAGGACACACTGGGTAGCGATTCTTCTTCATTTTCGACCTCTCCTCTAATTGATCAGCTTTTCTTACCTTTTTCCGTTGACAATGAATGAAAACTTCGGTCGTGATGTGCGTGATCCCAAGAGATCTGATTCTTTCCCATGAGATTTTTACTGTCATTGGAAAGCATATATAATCTTTGTTTGAATGATATTATTACTTGGTGCAAAAATTGTTATCTCCACTTTTGCTACAGAACAATTTTACTGTCAGGGCCTTGCCGTCACTCAGATATATTTATGAGAAGATTATTTGATCATATGTGATGGTGAAAAAATTTATTGGGTCCCGTTTCCAACAGAATTAATAACGATTGAAATAAACGCTTTCGCCTTGCAAAAGCACGCCAAAAAGCAACTTTTATTAATACATTATTTTTCTTCTTCTTTTTTTTTTTTTTATCTCGAAACTATCAAATGATAAAATTTCCGTTGCCGATGAATGCAAACTTCAGTCGTGATGTGTTTCTTCTGCTGTTGATTATTTCATAACACAAATAGAAATTATGTGAACTGTTGTTTGTCGCCGTTGTAGTTATCTAGTGAATTTACACTACTACTGTGAGCACATTCTACTACTCTTGTAATCCAGCATGTTCGGAACCACGACCTTACCAGATTAGTGATTTTGATGGATTATCAAACGTCATTATAGTTTTAACGGGGATTACCATAGGCACACGGACACAAATCACTAGATAAAATTTAAAAAGATTGAGGCGTATATGTAATGTGTTAACGCGACACGTACTTAATAGGCGAACCTGTGGAGGTGGTATAAATATTCTATAAAGTATTTCGTCGTTTTAGCAATTACGAAATTAAATCCAAGCATTTAGCATTAATTTAATTGAATATTCTTGATATTAATAAAAATCATAGCACAAAAGAAAAATTAATGCATTGTAATGATAGATAAAACAAACTGTGGCGAGTTAATAAGTTGACTATTAACTAGTGACCTAGCGTTCGGAAGATTCTTACGCTTATTTGTTTTATTAGTATTTGAAAAACACCTGCTGGGGTTCGAGAACATTTTGCTGCACAAAACACTGTACGCGCACAGTTGTAATATTTTGCAACTGAAACAAAAAGGTCTACTTTTCCATGTTTTCATTTGCACAGAAGTCATTACGAACATATTTTATTCTTCTCTAAATAATAAATTAATGTAAAAATATTTTTCGTCGATATTCCCTCCTCCCCCAATACAGTAACCTTTTTTTTTTAAATCTGACAACCCATGGGGTGACCGGGTGTGAAAGATTAGTCCCTCTGAAGCTCATGCATGTCATAAGAGACGACTCAAATGGGTACCCAGCGTCTGGGGGTATAGCCGGGCATCTTGTCCCTGGGGATTATATCAGGGGACCCCAGGGACTTGTCTACAGGTAAGTTCGAGCATCATGACCCCGAGGCACCCTAGTGATCTTTTTCTTTTCTACGGGGTTTACTATCTTTGGTAAGCACGAGTTACGCTCTCCCAGGATAACTTAGCGACCCTTTTCTATTTCCGACCTTCCTTCTTGTCAACCAATTCTTGTCTTTTCTTCAACTTTTTCGCTTCTAGACCACAGTTAAAATTTGTTTGGTGCAGCATAGCCACATCTGGCTCTTGCGCCAATAACCTTTACATTCACTCACTCACTCACACTCTTTAATCTTGCGCATTCGGGACCACGGCCGTGTCGGATTAGTGATTTTGCAGCCGAAGGAGATACCAAAGACAAATAATTCCAGATAAGATTCTTAAAGATTAAAACGTATATTTAATCTGTTGACGCATATTTCGAACCTGTGTAGAAGATACAAATATCCGATACGGTGTTTCGTCACATTCTGGCAGCTATGAAATTAAATTGAAACACTGAAGATTAACTGAGTATTCTTGTATTGATATAAACCCCTCAACATACATAACGGAGAAACTAATGCAGTACAATTGTAGAAAAAAAAAATTGTGACGAGCTTCTCTAGTCACACGCTTACTTTTATTGATTTTATTAGCACTTCAAGAACATTTTACTGTTCAGTATACTGTATGCCCATTGTTTCAATACATACAAATACTATATGTAACCCGCTAGGAAACAAAAATACATTACGAAAATGAAAACTGACATTTACCGCAAAAACTGGGCGGATATGCGAGCGGAGCTATGCCGTGATTTGGTGTCAAGGTCGGCAAACGTCCGGATCCACGCGAAAGAATCCGAAAGCCAACTTTTCGATTGGTGCCGTATTACAAAATGCGCCGAACCGACAAATACCGCATTAAAGAGCGCTTTCTGCTCAAATATTTTCATTATCCAATTATGTGTTTCACGCATGATTTATTTCAAAGAAAACAGACACTTTTTTGGGTTTTCCCTTCTATGTACTTTTATTAACGACTGCTCTTGCTTATAAGTCGACCCGTGTGGTGACCGGGAATGACAGAATAGTCTCACTGTAGCTCATGCATGTCGTAAAAGGCGACTAAAATGGGTACCCAGCGTCTGGGGGTATAGCCGGGCACCCTGACCCTGGGGATTATATCAGGGGACCTCAGGGACTTGCTTTCTTCAGGTAAGTACGGGCATCATGACCCCGAGGCACCTTAGTGATCTTTTTCTTTCCCATGGGGTTTACTGTCTTTGGTAAACACGGGTGACGCACTTCCGGGATACCCTAGCGATCCTTCTCTATTTTCGACCCTCCTTCTTGTCAACCATTTTTACCTTTTTTTTCAACTTCACGTCTAGACCACAGTTAAATCATTTTTGGCGCAACATAGCCATATCTGGCTCTTGAGCCAATAAACTTTACATTCACTCACTCACTTGCTTATAAGTCATTCAGATCTTTTTTGAAGCATGCATTCCACGATCTTTAAGTATTAAGCGAGTATTTTAGTGTGTTCTGGCGATTATTGTCCCTGGTGGTCAGAGGGTCCTCAGCGATCCCTAAATTAGTCTTAGAACAAAAACTTGGATCTTTTCAACATGCACAGGTAGGCGGTACCGACCTCTTTGTTGGGGAGGGGGGGCCCTGCTCCAGAGCGACATTAGTTCGTATTGAAGGTGAAAACAAGAGCACCTAACCCAGATGGGCCTATATCTCTTTATCTTGAGTTGAACCTTATTAAAAAATATTTCTATGCCCTGTTTTAATGGATGCTGCACAATTTAAAGTTAAATGAAGTATAATTATTTAGTTAACATTAAATGAATTAAGTGAAAGGATAGTGATGTGGAATAGTACATGAGCATTGGTTGTGAGCAGTGAGGTGGGTGGGGGGTGAAGTGCTTGTCCAATCAGGAAGCAGATACTCAAGTGCTATGATTTTTACAATCTTGGGTAGGGGAATTTGGTTCTTCGTTCAAGTAGAGGAGAGGGTGTTTTCCCATTGGATGAGAGGGTGTTTCCTATTGGTTGGGAGGATTGTGCGTTAATGGAGTATAAATATGTTAGTCTAGGCTTGTTGGGGTTCTGTAATTTCGAAAATAATGATTGATTTCCTGAATTGAGGGGTTTGGGTGGTTGGGTAGGGCATTATTAAATTTAGTTCTAGCCAAATCAATTGCTTCCTCGTGTTGTCTAGTGCCAGATATACCACTTATATTAAGCAAATGGAAAATCACCAAGTTTTTATATCCTAAAACGGGGAAGTCTCGGAATTTTGCTGAGTTTACTTGATAAGGTTTGGGATATGTGCACCACACGCGCAACTTCGCAAAGCGAAGATGACTCTTGCAGTAAAAAAGCGCATGAAAGTTGGTTGGTAAATTTAGTTGAGCGTAAAAAATAGAACGTTGAAAAAGGGAAAGAAAAAAAGAAAAGAAAAGAGTAACTATGCGTGTTAAATTGGGAAGTATGATCTCAGATGCCCCGTTCTCATAATTTTATTGTGATTTTAAATTACTTCACCTAGATCCCAAATGTGCAGCTTTATCTTGACGTTTGCGCAAGGAAAATTGTAATTCATGTTTCTTTTTTTTCATTTCTCAGTACTGACTCTCGACATTTCCACATTCTATCAAGTGCTGTGAACTTTTAATTAGCATATATATTTATGTTTCCTAGTTGTTGGAAAGAAAAATCTTAAAATATTTGTGATACCGTTCTCATTTTCTAATGGAAAATTTCCTTTATTAGTTAGGCTGCGTTGAAAAAGTTAAGTAATAGTCTAAATAGCAGACCTGTGACGCCACTTTTAACTATTAGCAAACAAATGCGATTAGTACCGGAACTCGTTGTAGTTGAGACAAGGAGTTCTTTCCTAATTAGAGCGCAAGGTCATTAACCCTTCACATTCGAGGGTGGAATTTTTTTTTTATCTTTTGTTGTGCCCTCGAGCGATAATGATCGATGTTAGAATTGAAGTGGTGTTCTTGCCTTTTGCATTTTCCCCGCTAAGGGTCTTTTGAATTAATTAAACAAATGAAAGGCATCTCTTGCTTTGTTGTGCTTATATTTTGAGATCACTTACAATCGATAAGAATGAGAGTTAAATATGTTCAGAATACAGTTACTTTAATTATACGTTTTTATAAAATATTCTGGAGTTTTGTTGTTGTTGTTGTTAAATCTATTAGATTTCTGATTACATATCAGCACTAGAAATGTTCATAAACAGATAGCACGTATTTCAAATAATGCGGGAAAAACAACTATATTACATTGCACCTAAAGGTTGTATTTGGAGTTGCATGAATTCGCACGCAAGTTGCGCCTAGGCCACGTGATCGGCCTTCAAGCTCTTTTCAATACTGTTCCGTGTCGAATTTGGCTGTTGATGGATTTTTAACATTTTCTACGGTGGAAATAGGAGGAAGAGTTGCTATTGGATGCCGGACGTGGAGGCTGTATTCTCACTGGTTGTCACAGACGGATGTAGAGAAGAGCGACTTGCTCTTCCTCTCTCTTATATGCATCGTATCACCCATCCAGTAAAGCAGCTATCATCTGCTCTTCTACTCCAGCCAAGAACTCAAAAATTCTTCTTAGACAGCCATCTTTCCCGCCTTGTGCAACAACGAATACAAATTCAGCTTTCATCCACATCAACCAATAGCAATTCTCTCTG
The DNA here is from genome assembly GCA_019974015.1 of Nephila pilipes. NCBI lineage: Eukaryota > Metazoa > Arthropoda > Arachnida > Araneae > Nephilidae > Nephila > Nephila pilipes. The sequence goes on from BMAW01013815.1 coordinate 150,353, forward strand.
TTACAATAACCTGACAGAGCGTCGTAAAGCTGTTCCAAACCAGGTTTCTACAAGCACAGCCCTGGTATGAGCTTTGAGACCGCTCGGAGAAAGCACAATTTGCGCGTTTGCCTCTATCTTATAAATAAGATTCTTCAATGTGTTTACAATACCACCTACCCCCCAAGCACACTTAAAGAGTACCTATACCCCACTCCATTTCCCTTTTTACTTATCCATTAACCCTTTAGGTTCAAATAAACTAGTACAATACTCCCTCTATAATCTGGCACTTCACTTATCCGGCATTTTAATACGGGAAAATTATTATACAGACAATTATTTTATGCATTCTACTTTGATGGAATAATGTAAGTTATTTATACTTACAAAATTTTCTTGTAGTTTTTGTTATTTTATATACTTGACACTTTATTTGTGTGTACCGTATCAAAAGTTATGCAGTGATACAGAGCGTCTGCAGTTTAAATGTGTTATTTGTGATTTTCCATTAATCTGGTGGTGCTGTGATCGGATATCTGTCGGATTATTAGGATACGTAGGGAAAAGGGAACACGTGAACCCCTAAATAAGCAAATTTTACTTTAATTGTAAGTTATTTTTATATTAATTTGCATATTATAAATTACATAACTCTTAAACATGCGCGCAAAAATATTAAGCTTATCTTTGAATGAAAGTCCTGACTTTTCTCTTCTTAGTATAAGAATATTTTGATAAGTAAGAAATTTCAATGAATTAATGTTTTTTTTTTCTTCATATATTGCATAGCTAGATACCAGTGCTCTCTCCTTACTTAATTTGCAAAGAGCAAAAGCAAATTCATATGTTTGGCATATTATGTACATTTACTTACACATTTTGTGTAAGTATTGTGTATCATACATAACAATTTACACGTGTTCAGTAATATTACCAAATTGCTATACATCACACAGTCAGTCACAAAAGTCAACATACACCTTCAAAAATGGTGAATTTTTGTGTAATTATAAGAACTGATAAGCTGTAGTATTTTTTATATTGAAATACAAATTTTGTGAACGCATATTGATGTAAAAAAATGAAACACATCAAATTTGCCAACGGAAAAGCAGTTCATTTAATGAAAATCACATAACACGTAAGTGTGCATATACATAGTGCAAAATGAAGAAATTAGCATTACTTATGTTGATGAATATAATTTAACATCGTGTAACTTAGCTTTTTGAATCAGATACGGCTTGCAATCTCCTAGGCATTGAGGCTTTGTGTTCTTGTAATATCTGGCGTAATACCAGACTACGCTTGCTATAATACTTTTTAAAGTATCTTTATCTTGGACTCTGTATTTTCAAACTCTTCTGTCAAGTTCATCGCATACGTCTTCAGTGGGATTCAAATCTAGGTGCTATCTAAAGGAGCCATTCTTACACTATCTTTGCTGTGTATTTTGGATTGTTATGCTAAAAGATTCACTGGCCCCCAAGCTGTAAGCTGTCAACAGATGTCCGCACATTATTTGGCAATATCTTCAAGTATTTAAACGATAACATCGTGTCTCTTCAATGAAGGCTGATTTCTCTATGCCAGCAGCCGACACATCGACCCCTAAATCATTACTCCTTCAACATATTTCGCTCAGGGTTTCAATTCATTTCTGCGTCGCTAAATGTTACCACGTTCATCACTTCTGGAAGCGAATTTATTTACTCTCATCCATAAAAAGGACAGTTTTTCAGAAATCAAAATCATTAGGGATATGTTCATTCATTATTTTCCTTTGATTTCCTTTGGATGTTCGGCGGCTGGTGATTTTCCACCCCGAGGAGGGGGGAGAGAGTTGATGACCTTGATGCGGCAGCGTTGTTTCGAACCCTTTACGAGTGGGTCCGAAGTTGACGGTCCTACAAACCAGGCTGAAAAGACATCTGTCCTGGTTGGTTAAGTAAACCTTTTAACTTCTAACGTTGTTGTAGAAGAGAGTCGCCCCAGATGTAAATGATTGTTTTCACTGAATTGTGTCAAGAAACCCATCAGATCGGAGGATTCTTCTATTTCTGACTTAAAGCTGTTTTCGTCTCGTGCCAACAAACCAGATCGAAACTTCGAACACATTTCCAGGTAGAAAACTGTTCCAAATTTCATACAAGTTTACGACGCAGTTACGCACATTTTTGATGCAGTATTCGTAAAATTTAGGAATGTTCCAAAACTGCGCCATTTTTCTTCTGAATACGTTTACTTTTCAAGTCATTCAGCATTACAATATTGGCGACGAAACATGGGAAACATTTCACATCAGAAAAAAAGATTGAGATATAAATGATTAATATTATAATATATGCTTTTCTTAAAATGACAGCGAAGTGAGATTATGAACTTAATGTTCGAAAGTTTTTTTTATCTGAAAAAGTTTTCAAATATTTAAAAACTTTAACATTACGCGAAAACAGCTTTAGCACTCTTATAGATGTCGCAGATATAATTTCGGATTTCACCTCATTTACTTCTCTCATCATTATGAACATCTCGATCATTCAAAAGTTTTGGGCATCCACTACGAGGATTTTAAAAAATATGTTCAGATATTTCGGATTTTTTTTTTAAATGATAGTTAGGACGGACAGTAGATCGACTTTTCCTTACATTTTTTACAATTTCAGCTTAAGAATTTTTATTATTTTTCCTTGATTATCAAATTTCGAACGTCAAAGAAAAATTTCTTTTCTTCGAACGTCGATTTTTGCTCGAACAGGAACAACAGAAATTGCTTAACGCGTACTCAAAATTTATTTTTCAGCCGTGATGTGCAATGTTCTTCCAATCCTGCTTAAAAAAAAAGAGTGCTATCAATCATATGGCGTTTTACTAAGGCATCTCCTGTATGTGCTCGTATATTTTTTGTGATATAAATTGTACATTACGTATTATGGAGAAGTAATTTAGTTTTTATCTCTTATTTTTCTGAAATATTACTTAACTTTTTAATGTAAGGTTGCCATAAATTCAATTTCTTTAGAAATATTTATAATTTCTTAGATCTTGTTAATTTAATAATCGTATGTTGATTAACAGTATACACACGATTTATTTTTCATCTTTTTTTTTTTATTTTTTTCTATGTGGTTGGACATATGAAATTAATTTATAATAAAAGTAACACGAAGAAAATATAAAGTTAAACATGTGGACTATTGGCGACGGACCTCGTAATTTTGAACCTCGGTCAAGTGACGCGGACGAGACCTGAGTTAGCACCTCTCTCTCCAAACTTTCACACCATACCAATGTGAGGACTCGGAAACCTGGATAGACACCAGCCATGAGCTCTGGATTATCACCTCAGAGTTACCGTGACCACAATTAATTTGGTAAAACAATAAGATCGAGATCTTGCGTATATGCATATTTTGTTTAGTTAAATCTTAAAATTTTTTATTACAGTTGTCCAGTTAAATCTTTCTTTCAAGGTATTCAAAGTATATCTTTGTTACCTCTATAATAATCAAATTAGACTGGTTACCTCTACACAGTGTTTCGAAACTCATGGGCAAAAATTTAAGGAGGGGGGATAGAAAATATCTATGTAATTTTTACTTTACAATGCACAAGTGGAGAGCAAGCATTGAACCGCTAGACGGCACTGTAATGGAAAGAATAAAGCGAGAGTTCTCTTACACATCGTCATTTCTACCGTGTATTTCAAAAAGCACAGCCTTTTTCCTGATTATTGCACGTAATTAGTGAATTATGCAGGGTGTTTCGAAACACCCTGTATGGTTCATTAATTACAGCTCATCGACCCCCCTCCCAAAAAAAAAATCTTTTTTTTCTTTTGCCTTCATTGGCAGTCTAAACATTCGCAGTAGTGATATCGCACATTTTTAGATGTTGTGAACTAATAAACATGGAGTTTTTGAACAAAAATTAATTTCTCACATGACTATGAAATTAATTTAAAAGGAAACAGGTATCTACCAGTGAATTGAACTACAAATCTTTGTTTCGTGGCAGGAGTCTGACGAAACTGATCTTTGAAAATAATGGAAATTGGTTGCTGTATCAGAAATGGATCATTTATGTCATGGTGAAACTTAACTGGTATCAACTCGTCATTGGTCGAAATTACAAGCTATTTAGCCAGCAGTTTTTTTTTCCTTCACATTTAGTGCGTGTACGAAACTGAATTGGGTATGCTAACAAATAGTTATCTATCATTTTAGAGCTGCATTCCAAGAAATAAAGTAGAAAACAGTGAACCATTTCATTGTTGATACTTCTTTGGCTTAATCATTTTTATTACTATTTTTTTTTCTCTGTTTGATTACTCATGATATGTATAAATTTTTTTTTATTTTTCTTGCTCTTTAAGATTGACCGAGGCAATATTATTCACTTCTGGTGTTTCTGTTTATTTAACTTTCTCTATCTTACAGGATATGCGAAACTCGTGAGTTGTAAATTTTAGCGAACACGAGTTTGATAAGACAGTTCTTAAGTCATTGTTGATAAAAATTTTAACTCTTTGCACTGTAAGTGTTTACTGCAAATTAAGTGAAGGAATGTTCCTGAGATTAAGATTTTGGAAATAACCTGTTATACTCTTGCGGTGTCATATGTTTCATATTCATAAACTAATATCTTCATCGATTTAAGCTTCCCCTCCAACATCAATATTTGCTCAAAAGAAGCTCATTGTTTTTGCATGTAGCTAAAATTGTTATCATTCCTTTATGACTTTTCATTATTTTTTACTTAATTCGTTTTAATTATATATTAGTACTTATTTTCAATTATGCAAATTTTTATTTTTCGTGAAGTATACAAAAACGCTGTATAAAAATTAACTGTAATTTAAAAAAATTATTTAGGGAAAAATTAGGCAATTTTTTTTGCCATAGTGATTTAATTTGAAAGTTATTTAAAACGTGAGTGTTAAATTTTTCATATTTTAATGTAAAATTTTGATTTTAGAATTATTTGCTTGAAAATCAGTTTTTTAAACGTATACCTCCGAAGCTGATTGTATGAATAATTTCATTTCAGTTTTACAAGGAAAAGGCTTGGATAAAAAGTAGTTGTTTTCCCTCTGAAAATAAGTAATGTGTGTTTAATTAAGTCATTTCAGACTGAAACAATGGATCTGAGTTGTCCAAAACATAATGTTATTTCAAAGAATTTTCTGAAATTTTCAAAATTTGCATGTCACATTGTGAAAGGAAAATTCTTCAAGCTTTATTTTATCTAAGATCGGTTATGATCGTTAAATTATTTTTAAAATGAAATTTTATGAGGAATGTATCATATTTAAGAGGTGGAAGCTATTATATCACAGGCATCGACATTTGTTCTTTATTTTTCAGTAATTTTTCCCTTTAAAGTTTTACCGTTTTTCAAGGCCACTCTCTGAAAGAAAATATACTTGTGTAGGAATAAGTCGGCAAATATTGAAGTCTTAATTCGCTCACCTGTGCATATTTAACTTATTCATTTCCTTGAAAAATGTTGTGTTGTACTGAACTAGTCAAGTGACTAGGATAATTTGATAGAACTAACTGTTAAAACATTAATTCCATTTGAGGGTTATAACTCCCGAGTCTAACATTGAAAACAACATTTTTTTTGCAAAATTTTTTTTTATTCATCAACATAACACCTTTTGTTTAATCACCTTTTAGGGTGATACAATCGTTCCAACGCTTTTCCAAATCTTTTTTTTTTTCTTCCAATTTTTTTTTTTCGCAAGAGATCTTTTTTGTTGCGAGTAAATAGCGATAAACAGCTTTCTGAATCTTCGACTCGTTGCTGTTTTTGTTCCATCGAAAGCAATCGCGGCACCCACTTGGAAAAAACCTTTTTCACTTCACTTCAAAAAACCTTTTTCCTGGTCCGATCGACTTAAAATTTTGACACGTTTCAAGCAAAGGTTAGTACTCTAGAAAGACCTGGTTACTGGTTTACTACGAGCGCCATCTTCGTCTTACTGAAATATATGCACTTATGAAATTGATGATACCAAATGTATTTTTCACATCAGAACATGATTCCATGGTCTCATGTTTGATTGGCCATTCATTTAGGGGCGCGACCGCATGCGTCATTACCGAACAACGAGTGGCATTTTATCAGACGTAAGAGAGGACCAACAGTTATCGCAGAAATTCTCTGCTCTTAACAGTAATCAATACTTGGCAATCACACTCGGTTTCGCGAGGTTGTTCTCACGTGGACTTTTTGGTTTTCAGTTGTCCTACTGTACTTCAATGTTAATGAAACAAATTTTTGATAAAAGATTTTAAAATTAATATTGGAATTCGATAAACGGAATATTTTTTAAGTGTTAAAGGTAAGATTTAAAACTATTTTTAAATATCGACGATACACCTCTCCATTGGGCATTCGTTCTTTTTCAAATCAAAGTTTTGTTCGAAAATTTTCCTTTGCCTTGAAAATATACTCCTTTCCGTACTTTTTTTTTTTGTCCATGTGCTATTTCTTCCATTATTACTCATTTCAAACTATTTATATGTCTTTTTTATGTTGATTTTCATTCGTTATTGTGTTTATTTGATTTTTTTTGAATTTGTCACTTTATATATTGTCTTCAAAGCAAATTTGGATTGTATATCAATATCTTGTGTTCTCAAAAATGAATTACCCCCCCCCTCCCGATTCATCACAGAGGGTGTATTTTCGACATTTTGTCATTAACAATTTCCAAAAATAATTCGCATTCTATTTTGGAAATAAGTTTTTTAAATTTAAGAATTTTTTCATTGTACTAATGTGGGAGATGGCGTATTTTAGGAATTTTATGATAAATATTTTTGTGATAAAAATGAGAACGCAACGCTTCAGAAAGAGGGAATTTTTATTTTTGTAAAAGCTGTTGTGTAAGTTTTTTCTCCTAATATGTTTAAAAAGGCTACTGGTATTAAATTTATTAAGTATAAAACATATAATGTGTTTGAAATTGAATTTATGTAAAAAAAGAAAAAAATTGTGTGTCAACATTTTTTTTATCCTCTGAGTGATTTTAAGAACAAGGTTTAATATAATTTAGGTTGAATGTGGAAATATTAAAAGGTTTTCAGTGTTAAATTGCTTATATTGAAGCATTTCGTTTTTAAAATTTTAAAAATCTATTAATTAACTTTGAATGATTTTCAAGGTTAATTAATTACAAACTCAATTCATTGTTATTTTTGTAAAAATGCTGCTGTTAGCTAAAATGTAAATTACAAAAACTTGTAATGGGACTTACAGTTATTAAAAGTGCCTTCCAAAGTAAATTAATGTATACGATTTCCATCATTATAAATTAAATCCATCCCATTATTTTAATTATATTTTTTAATTTAAATTACAAATAAAACTGAAACCAAGTTTTACATGTAAAAAAAATGAAACGGTTTCCCCTCGTTCTTACTTTAAAATACTATCTGATACTTTTTTGATACTTTCAAAATAATAGCGAGGAACAACGCGAAATAAAAATAATTATAAATAAGAATCTACTAATCGACGTGTTAAATACAAATTAATCATGTTGAATAATTATTTTCGATTCAAGTTTCTAAAAAACGTTATCTCTAAGATAAACAGACATGTAAGTAATATCTGATCTTCTGGACTTTAATTCGTCTGAATAAAATAATTATTTAATTCATTCTTCTACATTTTATTCATGATTCAAGTCTTGTCACATTTTTCTCTGTAATTCTATGAAATGTTTTCCACTTTTCGTCACGCACTAGTGAGAAATTAAGATGATAAATTGTAAATGGTAGTGAGAAATTAAGATGATAACACTGTAAATCGGAAGAATTTAAAACTTGCTCAAATTAAAAAGCCTGAATGAACTGAAAAATTTATTCATTTGATGACATTTTAAATTGTTCATTAGAAAAATGAAGAAACCTTATCATTTATTTTTGTAAAACGATTTATTTTCGCGAAGATTTTGTAAAATAAACTTGTATATTATGAGGAAGTTCTCAAGGGCTTTCTCATTATTATATCTCTATTGTCTTCCAATGCATAGAATCTTAGAGGAACAGGAAATTGGGTACATTTTTTTTTCCTTCTGTGTGCGCTTCATAAAATTAATGTTCTAGGTTCATTAGTGCTGAGTTGCCTAAAGTACTGAAATATGAATAAAAGTTATTTGCTTTCGAAATACCATGAGGCAAATTACTGGTTCTGAACTATAGAAAATCGATTCTGTGTCATATGCAATAAGTTTTGATCAATAACATCTTACTATAATTTATGATGATTCTCAGCAGTTCTTCATTTTTTATGAACTGTTTCGATTTGTGAATCGGCATTTTCTGAATCTGCCTTCTGAGGAAAGTTTATTTAATGATGCAATGAAAGAAACACATTTAAAGAAGAAAATTCAGTTACAATAAAAAATAAGCATAATGAACTGCATACACAATTTTATTATACATCACAAATATTCCTCGGCAAGATTATAATTGCCGACATGGGTTATAGAACAATTGCAGACTTGGGCATAGAATAATTGCCGACACTTTGCAGCAATTTCACAACTTAGAGCTCGTTCCAGAGCCTTACGTTTTCCATTTGCTAGAATAATTCCAATTTTTTAGCTTTCTTATTACCGAAGTGAACCCCGTAGAATAAAATCGTCTGCTTTTTTAATCATGCTTTTACTCGTTAATTTTCTAATAACAGACGATTTAAGTAAATAAACAATTAAAGTCAAAATTCAATAACTCCATGGAGGATTTATTCTGAACCGTTTTCCTTTTAGATAATATTTTTTAATGCAGTGTAATATTTGAAGCTTTTAGTAACAGGCAAAATAATATGACCTTGTATAACCTTTTGCGTTGATCATTGATGATTTTTTTTTCACTATATACGCTATTCCTTTTTTTTTTTTTAATGTAAATAAGTCTAATCTTTATTATCATTTATTATTGCTTACAAACCTTAAAATTCAATTGCAGATGTGGTTGGGCAAATTGAGTTTGAATGGAGAAAGATAAATTGAAGTGATTCATGCGATTAAAATAAGACAAGAATGTTAATGACTAAATAATTTGTTTTTGAAATTTGTGAACTGTTTAATTGGTATTCGCTGTGCGAAACAAAACTTGTTACATTTAAGAAACGATTTCCTTGTTTAGCCAATGGATTGAAACTATACGGCAATTTTTTCCCCCTCTTTTATTTAAAGACTTCACAAAAACTAGATTGTCTTATGTTTACAAATGATCTGAAGTTATTTTTTTGTACTGTTTAATGAATTCTTTTTGTTACGTTTCAGTTTCATTTCAATTTGTTTTGAAAAGTGACGTTATTACTATCTGATGCGATTTGTCGATATGCTTCGCGTGCTGTAAAGTGTGCATACAAATTAAAAGTTCTTTACTCGAAGGTTCAATGAGATGCGATATTTAAATGAATTATTTCCTTAACTGATGTGTATGTTATGTCAGATGTAATCAATAGTGCACTTTGCGTCAAAATGTCAATTGTTGACCAACTGTGTGAAAAGTGGATTTCAAGTTATCACCTTAAGATGTTGAATGGCCTTATATATACATTAGTACCTCCCAATAAAGGACACACACCGGATCAGATGTGGCCGCGGCAGCCTAACGGTCATAGTTTCGGATTCGTGGCCGGCGGCTTTCGTTCAGTCGTGAGTTCGAGCCTTGGTCACTAAAGACCCGCTGTGTAGCCGGGGGTGATGCACGTTAAATCTGTTGGGACCCAAAGTCCTTCCGTTGGCTTGGTGTGGAAGTTAGGAGAGGGAGTGCCAGCTCAGGTATCGTCCTCGTCACTTGACCGAGGTTCAAAATTACGAGTTCCTTCGACAATAGCCCTCGTGTTGCTTCTAGTGCGATTTAATAAACACAAAAACTAAACACCGGATCAGACATTTTGTCCCTTAAATAGATGTGTATCTTTTTAGAGGTACAAACTAAAAAATGTAATTTAATTAGATAGTTAGGTTGTATTAACTTTAAATAAATAACGCTTGTAAAAAATGAGTTTTTTGAACATGAGTGTTCTTTCAAACTTCACACTTTGCGGATCATATTAAATTTTAAGAGCAAGAGGGAATGTTGAGTCAAATTGAATTTTTTCAATAATTAGTTTCGATCATTTATTTTATTATTTGACGTTTATTAAATTTACCATCTAAAATAAATACGTGTAAACTTTTTTAGCTCAACTGAGCATTATGTTAATCGATTACCCTACATGTAATTAAAATTAAAGCAAACGGTAAATTATTAAATTCAGTATTATATCAGCTACATGTAATTAAAGTTAAAGCAAACGATAAATTATGAAACGACGGATTTAACGACTTGGCGAGAAACTTGGCGTAAAATTTAATTCTTTAAATAATTAGTTTCAGTCAATTTAATTTTTATTTATTGTTATTAAATTATCGTATTGTCATCCAAAACAATCGTGAAAAGGAAATTTCAACACAATTGAGTGCTTTAAAATGAGACAAAAAAGCTTTTAAAGTTTTGAACCAGACTAAGTTACAATGTGGATTAAAGAAAATCCATTAATAACATTGGTCGCTAGTATCTATTTGAATTTGAATTTGATGAAAAATGAAAATTCTTAGTTTAAGAAATTTAATAATTGCGAAAATAAATGAAAAGAAAAATAGCTTAATTCTTACAGAAATGTATTGAAAATATTCTGTTACACGGTTTTCTTTTTTTGAAGGTCTGTGCATTGCAAGCATTTTTTTTTTTTTCTACATGAGTTTTAAAGTCACCAATTATCTTAAATATTTCGTTGTCATTAATAGTTATCTTTTTTTTTTTTAATTGGCGGGTGTATTTTAAGGCATTTTTTTTTTTTTTTTTTTTTTTTTTATGTCACACTTTTTGTCTGGCTTTTCGTCTTCTTCATTGCTTCCCAAACTGTTTTTGTTAAAGATCACATCATCAGCTATAGTTGAAATAAAAGATTTAATGTTGTTAATGGTGCCTTCTGTACACAAATTCTCATCGATTTCTAAATATACTTGTATTTGAAAACTGCCACTGATTTTGACAAGTTCAATCTATTCATTTTCATTGATGCTGAGGGCGCTCTAAAATGAATTTCGAAATATATTTTCCATTGGTTCCTGTCTTAGATTGGCTAACGCTGTTTTCTTCTCCCTACTGAGAACCGCAGCAAAAATAACTGTATTTTGAATTCCGTGAATGAGAAATACCATTTTAATTGCACCACAACTTGCTTTTACCTCAATATGTTGTTCCTCGTTTCCTTACTGAAAAGCAGTTTTCAAAAAGAGGGATTAACTTTACATTTTATAGTTCCTTTGCCACAAAACTAGTTTTCTCTGAGCACAAACTTGCCTTTAAAAACCCAAAAGGTTACTAACAAAGAATAGTGCTACTTATATTAATGTACATACATCTTTTATTTTTGAAACTTTTATCACACAGTATCTCTAAATAGTGTCCTTTAACAAGAGGTATATCCATTAAGATCCCCTTATTAAAAGGGAAAGGGGCCAACACAATTGTCCCTTAAATAGAGGTGTCCTTTACAGTAGATACTACCGTATTTCTTTAAAATGTTCTGTATTCATTGTTCTATAATTGTATGTATTCATTTGTATACCCTGGGAGCACTTCCTTCATTTAATCTTTCCATTCTTAACCAAAATTAATTAGTCACCAAAGAGTGGAGAGAGTCAAGCAAAGTAAAAATTCTTTTGGTTTTTTTCGTATAACTTATTGAAGAAATCAATGAAAACTTGTGTATTGAAGACACCAATGAAGACAAAATCTTTTATTCAACTTCAGATAATCACTATACGAAACGCATATTTACTAGTCTCCAGATTAATCTCTCTAAATACATCCTGACCTTAACAATTATTATGAAAATACACTTAGATGTTGTTGACTAATCGGATTTGAGTCGGTGGTAGAGTTGAAAACGCTGGAACCGAACCAACGTCGCTTCACCGATCCTTTATTCTCATTATCTAATCCTATTCTATATTCGAATGTTCAGCTCAAATTTAGGTTTTTCATAGGTAACTTCCCATAATTCTCACACTGTCCAATAACTCTTGATATGAAGCTTACCGTTGTTTATAATTGCATCTCATTAGACATTTTACTACTCATCAATACTTCTATTTAATTTACATAAGTCATGGTTCATTTACCTGAAGAGGGTCGCAATACAATTAAAGCAAAATGAAAAACACCAAGGATTAATTAAAGTTAAAATACATGAGAAAACCTGAAATAAGTTTGTTGCGCGACTTTTTTTTTTCAAAATCTCTCTTACATATTATGATTTAAATATAACTCTACCATCTTGTTAATCACGTCAAAGAATACTGTAAATAATGCTTGCTATT
>BMAW01013822.1:3362-122594 GCA_019974015.1 Nephila pilipes
GTATTACCTATTCTACTTTTAAAAGCAGACGATTTAAACTTAAAGTGATACCTTTTTTCAATATTCTTTATTAAGATATATTTTTTGGCAACACCAAATCATAGTTTTGATTTTAGATAATTTACTGGCAACGGATATGAAATGTAGTATTGAGTTTTGTTCTAAGAGGTGAAGACGAACGTTGAAAAAGTGGTGCTTGTGTAAAATTGTGTCTTGAATTTATGTTTGAAAAGATGTGCGCAAATAAATGTAATGTCCTGAAAACAAGTCATTTTTATTAATAGTCTGCAATACAGTACAACGTACACCACTGTTGATGTCGCGTTACGTTCCCCGACAGATTACTTTGGAAGCTTCTGATTAAGTTTCATAGATAACTGAATGCATATTTTATATTTCTTGGTTAATAAGAACCAATAAACTGATGTGAGTATTTATAATTTTCTTTTCAACATTTTATTCTGTCTCGGTGAAACCACGGAGTTGGAATTACGCAACTCCGGAGTTTGACTCGCGGAACCCTAGAGTTCAGCGCCACGCTGTCTGAAGACCACGGCAAGGAAACAATCAGTCAATCGCAAAAAATTCCTACCCACGCTTCATTTCAATTGCAACTCTAATCCACGGAATGTTTTAATCATCATCTTCCGAGAAAAAAAAGAATATAATTACCGAGAAAAAGGAATATAATTTTTTCTCTCTTTTTTTTTTTCCTGCGGTCTAAAATTCGCACGTGCAGCCTAAATGAGAGGAATGTGGAAATTACTACGTTTGCATGCTGAGCAAAGACTCAGTTACAAACGAAAAGTTTCAATATACCGGATGTGACATTGTGAAAAGTCATGCAACTCGAATTTATATTTAAGGAAATAGTATAACTTTTTTCACAGAAAAATCAATTTAAGTTTGGAATGGTGCGTCTTACAATGATAAAAATTATTTTTATAACAACCAACTTTATTCAATTTAAACCTTGGATTCTTCTTGGACCTACCTTTCCCCCTTCCTTTTATATACGAAGTAGTAAATTTATCAGACTTAAAAAATTTCTTTCCTTTAAGTCTGATAAATAAGATTAATCATAATGCAATATTATTTTCTAATAATCATCCCAAAAATTTAGAGGCGTCTAATCACCCTGTGCCTCATAAGGTCAGAAAAATATGGTTATCAGCTGTACCATTGAAAAATGGAGATAATAGTCATCTTCTATCACCATCAGACATAATCCATGACCAGATTACAAAATGGCTAATTTATGAAATATTATAAGAATGACTTTATAATATCAACAGAAAAAGTAACTTTAATATAAACACAAAAGTTTCAAGTGAGTTCTCACGCCTATTTCTCTTCAACTAACCTTTTGGGACTCTGTATGACGTTATTTGATTTCAGAATCTGCTTGTGGGTGAGTAGAGACTTATCTAAATAAAAATAGATAAATGGAAGTATAGTGATTAAATAATCATATTGAAAGGGTTTGTAACCAATAAAGAGGTTGGAAGAATGGGCAGTACAGAAGGAGAGAGATCGGAAGACTTGGACAGCGAGGTTGAACGTGATCTTATGATGAGAAAGGAGAGCAACTTAGCACACGACTTTCAGTGAAAGGACATATTAGGTAATTGGTTTGCAGAGATTGAATTTTGATTCGTTCTGGAATCGCATCCCCCGATAAGTAAATTTTTCCGATATTTTTTTTTTATTATTATTATTATTGAGGGGGCGTGAAGAGTATTCCTCCACACTCGTAATTTGGGATTTTTCTGGATCACTTTAAAAATTGAAAAATAATCAGTTTGATTTTCGTGACTGATCCTTTCCTGCAGCAACTTTTATTAAATTGAGATGGTTCAAAGTGGAAGCGAAGCAGAAGCGTCATGAAACATCCGAGTATCAATTTTATATTAAGAATTTGTAAATTATACATAACAAGTAATATAAAAAAAAAGTTTAAGTCAATTCCTACTTAGGTCAACAAAAAAAATTATTTTAGTTACTCTTTTTTATTAAATAATTACAATTAATAGAAATATGGATATGCATATGACAGAATCACAATATCAAGTGGCAAAAGAAATTTTTTTCCACCAAACTACACGCTTCGGCACTGACGGTATTTATTCCTAAATTTATATCCTGCTAAATATCTTACATAAGAGAAATTTTTTTTCTCTTATGTAAGATTATTATTTCAAATAATGAATTTTAGTTTTGAAACTAAAATTCATTATTTGAAAATCAAATAAAAAAATTTTATGCTTCGACCCGAAGGCATGAGGATTCAACGCCGACGCTCTACCAACTTTGCCATTGCAAGACAAATGACATAGTAGAAGCATTGGCTTGTTTCTTAATTCATCAGGTACATTAAATGGTTGGAATGCAGTTTAGCCCAACCACCTTTGGAGACAGGAATTATTTGGCGATATTTTGCCAAAATAACGGAAAAATTTATATATTATATTTTGCTAAAAGTGGCTAAAAACCCTGATCCGCTTTGCGGACTTAACGTTCAACCAAAAAAAAATCGCCAGGTTTGGAAATTTTTGAAATCGCGCCAAGTGGTTGAGCTCAATTGCATTTTCACCAATTAAATTTAATTAAGATTTTAAAAAAAACTGTATTAAAACAGGAAGTGTTATCCACTACAAGTTTTAAAAAATGTATTTGAACTTGAGTAGATGAATAAAAAGTATTTTATTAACGATTGAAAATTTGAACAAGATATATATGTTATAGGGAGAGTGTGAGCTAATAGCAGAAATTTAAAAATATGTACTCTTGAAAGAAAATATTGTACTTGATAATAAAGGTATCATTAGTTAGAATGAGTCACTTATTCAGGCGAGCAGAGGGTTGAATCAACGGTCGTTTGAATCAAGGTCAGTGAAGCGAACGCCTACTTTATTTCATCGCGAACTTTCAATTTGCGTAAGAGCTGTCTTCTTTCCCAAAAAGGTATTGCTAAAAGTTTTTTTTTTTTTTTTTTGCAACTACAAAAACTATTCCGTTATTTTCGGCAGAAACGATACATCAGCGAAACGCCGCACTGAGTTCTGTTGCGCATGGCATCCCCCATTATCGCAAAAACTTGACCAATGTCATAATTTGCAGAGTGTCTCGAAACTCATGGACTAAAATTTAAGGGGTGTTATCCTAGATCTAAACAAGCAAGTTTTCACCGTACAATGCTCAAGAAGAGATCAAGCGGTGAACCACCGTAGAAATGACGATGTGTAAGAAACCTCACTCTTAATGCTTTCCATTAGAGTGCCGTCCTGCCGTTAACCGCTTTCTCTCTGCATGTGCATTGTATGTTGAAAATTGATTGTTTAGATGTTTGCTGACATCCCTTAAATTTTTGCCCATGAGTTTCGAAACACAATATGACATAATTATCATGTAAGAAAGAAAATGATGGAAATGAAATCATAACTCAAAAATAAATTGTGGGGTGAAAAAGCCTGAAAATATACTTACGTTCACGAATATATTTGGATTTGTCCTCTGAGCAAGTCCATATACGCAATACACAGTGTAAAAAAAGTATTTCAACGAGATATTCCATTGAATAAAGGGAGGGGGGCTCCAATTTTACTTTTGAGAACAAAAAAATACTACAGATAACTGTACATCATATGAAGCCATCAAAATCCGATTGTTCACAATATTTACTATCTTCTATTTTTTTGCAAATCTGGTTTTTTCTCTATTGAATACTGATTCGAATGAGGGAAGAATGTAATTGGTCTTTTTGATCGGAATGTAATTGATCAAATCTGGGTGGTCTTCTGTGTGGAGGCAGCACCGAGGCTATCCAAGAAATTAAAAATATCTCAGGGTTATTGTAATTAATAAATCTAACTTACTCTCAATTTGTTAGGTGCACGTAAGCACCGCTAAGGCCTCTAAATTTTTAACACATAAATTTCACAGCATTTCTTCTAGAAATCTCGGTAGCAAAAAAAAAATAATTAATCAAGCTTTAATTAAAAGAGGGTATAAAAATAATTTTTAAACGTAAAATAACACATTATTTATGAAATTTTGAGGCACTTAACTAAATTACCTAGGCAATTGCCGATAAATTAAGTACCAAAGCTACTTATTTATATATAAAAGCAAAACAGGTATAAACGCCTCAACTTTATAAATTTTATTTTATATTTTACATTTTTAAAAAAATCATACATTTTAGCCCATATTTAAGTAAAAGCTTGATTTTTTTTAAGAAAAATTGTTTATTGTATTTAAACCTTATTTTGTCTAGAAATTTAAACTAAAAAATGATTGCGCGAGCTATACGTGTGTGCAAAACTCCAACTCAATAGAACATTTTTAAGCCCAAGGCCATGACCCCCTTTAAGTCCGTAGTTGCTTGAATATACCTTCTTGTCACTGAAGTTAAAAGTGTATGTAAAATTTCAATTCGATCGCGCTAGCGTTCAGATGATGGAAAATAGTTTAAAATTCGGGTTCAAATTTTGAGCCAGAAGGACATATTTTTACATATATACATATGAACATTGTAAGTTGAATAAAAGCTTGTAAGGAACATGCCTATTAAGTATAAAGTATTGCTGATCCAAAGTCAATGTGATAAAAATTTAAAAAAGCAAAAAATATCAAAAATGTGTTGTTTATCAATGCAATTGTACTCATGTATTCAAATCGATGTTTTAGAAATAAAATTCCTGATTAAAATATTTCAATTTTAATATGGTATGATGTTGTGCTGAAATTCCTTCCCTAGTGGTAACAATAAAATTATTGTGAAAAGAGTATTTTTGCTACATTAAATAGTGGACACTTTGCATAGAAATATAAATTCCTGCCAAATTCTTAGAATAATGGTATGAAAATAAAACATACGGGCTTTGTGAGAATTTGACAGTTCTTTGACTTTAAAAAATTTAATTTTCCTAAAAAGTTGTGGATACACCTTTTAATACACGTCCATAAATTATTTAGAAAGACCTTGCGATGTAAATCTCTCTAATTATGCGAGGAAGAGTTTTTGTTTTCGCATGCAACGGACAACAAATAGCTACAAGACATTCCGTGTGCGATGCAGCTGCGGATTTCACGAGAAAAAGACATCAAGCAACTTTTAAATACAATTTCGGAAACTCGCCAAATAATCACATTATTGTCCAAAATCTTACTTCAATGAATGACACAAAGGGGATGATTTTTTGTAGTTACATTTTTCTATTAAGTTATCATTTTGTCAATGATAGTAAAGTGCATGAAAGAACTCTTACAAAATTTTGGAGAGCAGAACAAATATTCTTACCAGCGCTTTTGCAATTTAATGTGCTACTCAAAAAAAAATGAAATTTTCTGCTTTGAAGAGAAAAGTAAAATAACTTACAAAAATTGATCTTCAAAGAGTTCCTCTCTCTCTTGAAATTAGTTCGTCTGATTTGAAAAAAAAAACTGAAAATACTACAACAAATAGAAAATAAAAACGATATTAAGTTCTTATGCATTTGCTTAGAAATTGTAATTTTTGAGGTATATGAGAACTTTAAGGTATCCTTCTTAGATAAATGTTACTCAAATGCAAAAAATAATTAACTTTAAAAATAATAACATACCTATCTGTAATATTTTCATATGGACGCGGTAGCCTATGGCCAAGTCACGACCTCGGGGATCGGCGTTATTTCCTTCGAGTCATAGGTTCAAGACTCATACCACTGAAGATTCGCCTTGTAGCGGTGTTGATGCTCATTAAATCTGTTCGAGATCCCAAGTCCTCCCATGGCGGGGTGTTGAAGTTTAGATAGAGGGTGTCAGCTTAGGATTTCGTCCTCGTCACTTGAAAAAGGCTCAAAATTACGTAGTCTGTTGCCCAGTAGCTATCGTGTTGTCTCATACGATGTTAATAAACAATCAATCAATCAAAAATTCAAATTAAGTTATTTTTCACTATCCTGTATAAGTTTTCGCAGCTTTCTCCTCCGAACCAGTAACGATGTACATTTGGATTAAAATTAAACGCTACTGATAGGTGATTTGGATTGATATTTGCTTAGCAGAATGTGTAAGAGTGTGTTCGCCTACGTGCATACGTTCGAATAACCGGTTTACTTTGAAAAAGTTTCTGCGAAATTTCCTTGCTCCGTAAAAATTATATCTTCGGTATTTCCCACAAAGCAATTATAAAAATAGAATCTTAAACATACATAAAGAAATAATATGAAGTTCGATTCGAGTGGTGTATCAGGACTCTAGTTAGCTGCTTGGGCATTATTAATTTTTTTTTTTCTACACGTCATCAAACTGATTTTCCATCGAAAAACTTCCTAACGGTATTTCCAATATCCTGTTCCTCTTCCTGAGAATGTTCAGTCATGAATTTATAACCATTGAAAAACTAATTATATACATTATCTTTAATAAACTAATATATAATTCAATACTAATATTTACAAACTTGCAATTTAAAGTTTATAATATGAGCCTATTGTACTTTTCTCTGCAACTAACACTTTGAGGTGCTTTACATGTTGTTATTTGAATTGAATATTTCTCCCAATATGAAGAAACGTGACTTTTGTAGACAGATAAAGTTTCTGAAATTTAGTGAATAGAATATAAGAGCTGAAAAAAAGCAATGAAGCGCCTAATATGGTATTTGGTAAAAAAATGAGTGATGAAGATAGTGAGGTGAAGCTTTAAAAAAAGAAGCATCGATATCACTTTTGCTTTGAAAAAGGAGCTTTTGGGAAGATAGGATCTACGAAAGGGCAAGGATTCGAACCCACATAACAAATCTTCAAAGAACTCGAACCCGATTGAATCGATAAGAGGAAGATTAATTTATTTATTTTACGCGTTAGATCAGACGCGTACAGAAATTATTACATCAAATTAAGTTAGAAAGAGATTAAATATTGATTATTCATAGATCAGAATAAAATAAGTTGGTTATCATCATTATTTGATTGTCTATTCGTTTGCCTAAGTTGATTAGTGACTCTTGACTGCGTTGATTCGTGAAAGAGAAGAAAGTAGTGATGGAGAATTACAAGCTAATTTCACCTAAAAATAGGTATTTTACAGAATTTGGTTTCCAGTTCGTCCTTTTATGAAAATATGTGTTGCCTAAAATATATTTTTAATCATAGTCCTATGAATTAAAGAAAATCTAACGAGGGTCATTAACTGCTCTTACATAGGTTTTCATTAATTTTATTTAAACTTTATTATAATTATTCTACGAATTGCTAATAAAAGTATTAAAAAAAAACCAAGTTTGTATTTAAAAACGGAATAAAAGGTATAAAAATATACTTTTTAAATGTAAGATTATATATAATTTGAAAAGAAAGCTTGTGTGTGAGAGAAGAGAGAGAGAGCTTGACAAAGATATCTAGATAATTACCGATAAATTAATTACCATAGCTACATACTTTATAAAAGATCAAAAGCAATTTAACGGTTTTATGAATTACATATTATTTTAGTCCATCGTTAAATAAACATTTTATTTTTAAGACATTTCATTATATTTATTTCACAGATTTTAGTCTGGAATTTTAAAACTAAACAAGTAATATGAAGAAAAAAAACATTTTAAAGTCAGTTTCTACTAGGTCAATAAATAAAAATTTATTTTTATTACTTTTTATTAAATAATTATAAATAATATAAATATGAACATACATATGACAGAATCATTATATTAAATGACAAAAAAAAATTTCCAGCGATCTACAGTTTTGTCACTGACGGTATTTATTCCTAAATTTATATCCTGCTAAATATCTTATATGAGAAATTTTGTTCTCCCATATAAAACTAAAATTAAATATTAGAAAATCAAATAAAAAAAGTTTATGCTTTGACGAGATTCGAACCGAAGGCATGAAGATTCTACACCGACGCTCTACCAACTTTGCCATTGCGAGACAAATGACATAGTAGAAGCATTGGCTTGTTTCTTAATTCATCCGGTAAATTAAATAGTTGGAATGCAGCTTAGCCCAACCACCCTTGGCTACAGGAATTATTTGGCGGTATTTTGCCAAATGTGGCTACCCTGGTCCGCTTCGCGGACTTTACGTTCAGGCAAAAAAAATCGCCAAGTTTGGCAATTTTTGAAATCGAGCTGAGTGGTTAGGCTCAACTGCATTTTCACCAATTAAATTTAACTAAGATTTAAAAGAAACTGTATTAAAACATGAAGTGTCATCCACTACAAGTTTAAAAAAATGTATTTGAATTTCAGTGGATGAATAAAAAGTATTTTATTAACGATTGAAAATTTGAACGAGATATAACTATAACTATGGGAAGAGTGTGAGTTAATAGTAGGAATTTAAAAAGTTGACTAAATTGGATTCAATTCATAACTCTTAAACGAACTCAATAGGACTTTGTTAAGTGCTAGACCATGGGCCCAAGCCATCTCCCTTCCTTTGAGTCCCATACATGTTATTGTATTGTCACATGACTCATGCGTGAATGCAAAATTTCAGCTCGATGGAATGATAGGAAGAGAGTTAAAATTCGAACACAATTTTGAATTACTGGAAAGACATATTTTTTGCATATATACATACTGATGTAGCAAGTTAAATAAAAGCTTGCATGAAAGTAAATAACTTCAAAAAATTCTCCAGGGAAATACGAAAATAAATAATTATTGTCTTTTCAAAACATTTTGGAAAAGAATGAAATTGCATTTTATGCGATGTTGAGAGCGAATTAGAAACATTTTGCCTCCATATCTATATTGTAATTCAAGCTCCCCAATTTGGCTGAGTTCCTACTGTTAGATATCGGTTGCATTTTTAACTTAGTTAAAAAAAACATAATAATTTTTTGGAAGATTGTCCTTTATAAGAATATATTTATTGTTTGAATTTTTCATTTTCTGAGAAAATTTGCAAAGAAAATAAGCAAATTGAAAATATATTCGAATATGTTTTCATTTAAGTTCTGTCATATTTTTTTAAGTATTTATTTTTTTATCTGGTAATCTTCTAACGGCACACGTGATAATTTTATTCAGGGATACTTCTAAGTTGTAATTGATATGATAGAATCTTCCAGAACTTATACTCAGAGAAGCATAGGTTGCAAGCCAGAAGCGATTTTCTAATGAATTATTACGATCCGCCTCTTCATTCGTCTTTTGAACTGAGCAATAACATTAAAAATAATATTTTAATCATCTAATTGATCAAATCAGTTATAAATCCTTCATGGATAACGCAATAAAATGATAAAGTCGCTTTTGATCAACATGTATCAGTGAATAGTTTTTAGCCAATAAACCTTAAAATAGGAGAATTTGATCAAACTGAATATCAATTTTAAATTCAACAAACCAAATTTGGCTTTAATGTTAAACCAATTCGAAATCAATGGAACTGGAGTGCAGTGCATTTTAAATTCAACTCATAATTTGTGTTTCCCATTTTTTGTGGATGTATTTTTCTTCTGTTTTTAAAAGGTTTTCTTTAACTCACATTGTAACTATGTCTAGGTAAAAACTTTGAAAGCTTTTTTTCTCACATTTTAAAGCACTCCATTAAGAAGAAATTTTCTATGAATTTTTCTCTAAATTTCACACAAAGTCTCCAAATGGTTGCCAAATCCGTCGTTTAATAGTTTATTGTTTGCTTTAATTTTAATTACATTTAACTTAAATATATTCAAATTATTAACATATTGCTTTAATTTTTATTATATGTAGCTTAATTGATTAACATTATGTTTAATTGATCTGAAAAATTTTACACGTATTTATTTTAGATGATTAATTTAATAAACGTCAAGTAATAAAATAAATTATTAAAACTAATTATTGAATACATTCATTTTGACTCAACGTACCCTTTTGCTCTTAAAATTTATGGTATAAAAAATGTTTGTTACGCAAAGTGTGAAGTTTGAAAGAAAATCCATGTTCAAAAAACTCAGTTATAAATCCCTTACCGGTGTTATTATTAACTCTGAGTGTCTTCCCATGAAATAGCGTTGGGCAAATAGTGGCACACTAAAAGTTGTTGTTGAGACCCGATAAGATAGAAAAATTCGCCAAGAATTAGTTTATCTTCTCCTGCGCGACCTAATATTCGTCCTGTATATTCCACTAGGAAGCCCCCTCCCCTTTCAATACGCATGCGCAGGATAGTCACAATACTCAATGCTTTTCCAGTTGATTTGGTTAATTTCCATTTTGTCCTTGCAACATTAAATATATAAATTTCAAATTTAAGTGAAACAATGAACCTTCGGAAGAAACGTAAAAGGGGTGATGAATGGCACGTGTTTAATGAAGAATGGACAAACAAATATTTCTTTGGTGATACAGGGAATAAAGCATTGTTTTTCTTGTGTCATGAAACGTTAGCCATACTTAAGGAGTACAATATAAAACGACATTGCGAAAGATTGATTGATTTTATTAACGTTGCTCTAAAAACAGCACGAGGGTTATTGGCAGACCTAGTAATTTTGAACCTCGGTTAAGTGACGAGAAAGACACATGAGCTGGCATCTCCCTCTCGTTTCACACCACGCTTACAGGAACATGCATTTGCCCCGGCTACATGGCGGATCTTAAGTGGCATCAAGGCTCGAACTTTCAACTCGACGAAAACCACCGGTCGCGAGCCCCCGACCCTGACCACTGCCGCTTTTCAAAAGAGAAGATGTTCTCCAATGTTATTACTATCTATGAACCGTACATAGCATATCACATGAGCATCCTTATTAATTTCCGTAGCCTTCTCTAGCTACAATCCATATTTCATTCTTTTGATTTTAAGTTAATTGATCGTTGGATGTCCTCCAGTTAATTTTAAAAGTACATCTATCGTATTCTGTTAATAATTGTTGCTTTGGACAAAGGCAATTTTGAAAGCAGTTTCGCAGCAGACTCACAAACTATGACTATCATAATGTCTACAACAGACGTAAGAAAAAATTATTCTGCGGTGGCATGAGGTTTGATACATTTCGCGATTCTGTAAGACACCTTGTAAGATGCTAGTAAAACATTGTTTGGTACTGATGCAGTCTTAGAAAATACATCAATTTGCTATTTCAGTTCTTTCAGTTTCTGACAAAGAAATCATCATGTGTTCCTACCATGCAGTGGTGATTAGTTTCAAAAAGGCGCTTCAATTTATTTGAATACGCACACTGCGGTGCAAAACTTTTCTTACTCAATACACATTGTAGTTTCTCATTATTATTAATACTTGACGTAAATCCAAACTTTAAATAATCGTTGAAGGTAAACTTCCTCTGCCTTGCCTCTGGTTGAGGGTAAACTTCCTTTCTTTTCCACTTACTTTATTACTATTCAAAAACCGGTCACAAATACAAGAGCAACAAAAAAAATTATCAGAGACAATAAGCGAGAAGTAATATAACTCTAACAAAACTATATTCATTCATGTATACCACTTTGTCTATTTATATCAAGAGCGGAATTTATATCTTCACTAGGCTTTAACTATTAGCAGATTGAATTATTAATCAAGCCGACAACGCTTGACATGTACAATTTTCAATAATACATAATGTTATCGACTAATAAAAATTAATATATCAGAATTGTATTTTCTTATAATATCTGCACTTGTTCTTAATGGAATAACAATCAATTTTTAAACATAATGTAACTTTTAAATTGAAAAATTAATAATCAAAAAACTACTAAAATATTTCATCACAAGTCTTCGTACACTTAAAAAAATTCAACATAGGTTTAACTATTGTATTTTTTTCTTCTAAATTTAGTACTTAATAGGATATCTTTTATCATCCAAAACAGCTTTTAAGCGTCTCGGTATAGATTTCACCAGTATTTTTGTAATTTCTGCATCGATGTTCCTCCATTCTTCTATGAGGGTCGCGGTAGCCTTGTGGTCAAGGTCGTGGACTAGCGGCTTGCGGTTTTCGCTCAGTCGCGGGTTCGATACTTGGCCACCAAAGACCCATCGTGTAGCCGGGGCTGATGCACGTTAAATCTGTTCGGGGCCCAAAGTCCTCCCGTTGACGTGGTGTGGATGTTAGGAGAGGGGAGTGCCAGCTCAGGTGTCGTGACCGCGGTTCAAAATTACGAGGTCCTTCGCCAATAGCCCCCGTGTTGCTTCTAGTGCGACATTAATAAAAACTAAACTGAAACCATTCTTCTATGATTACTGGTTTTAGTTCTCATTTTGTTTTTATGTCATATCTTCTAACTCTGACTTCAAGTTCTCTCCAGATATGTTTTATTGGATTTAAATCAGGGGGTTTGGTTGGTGTTCTTAGAACTTAGAAACATTTATAGAGACACCAGAGGAGTACGTTGAGAGCAGTGTGCTTGGAGTCAATATGTAGACAAAAAAAAAAGGAACTCGTTTCCAATATCCAAATTTAGAGCGGATAATTTCAAATTGTTCTTTAAAATAGTAAAATAAAGCTCATGATTCATAATACGATCACTACACACCAAATTACCCAATTCTGGAGCTAACATGCACACCCACGCAAGAATGCTCCCATCTCCGTGCTTCAATGTTCCAACATAATTCTTGGGATTAAACTCCTCTTTTTTACTTCCCCACGCTATGAAACACCCGTCGGAGCCAAAAATGTTGAGTTTGGGCTCATTTAAAAAATAGGACATTATTCGAATGCATTTCAGACTTGTTTATCATGGATTTAGCAAGGGAAAATCAAAGTTTTCTATTTTTCGTTCTTACAAAAAATTTCTTCGATCACAACGCCTGAGAAATCCGGCTGATCTGATTACTCTGCGAACAGTTTCAGATGAAACTGAGAAGTAAAAAAAATCTTTCAGCCCTCTAATTCTATAGAAATTTTTGCAGCACTCAAACGCGTATTTTTGATAAATAGCTTATCACATTGAGTTAAAATAGCTTATCACATTGAGTTAACTTCTTTTGAAGTCTTTTTCTTGGCTTGTTTTCGATTCTGTTTTCTTCTTTAAAATACTTTATCACATACTACACCGTTGAATGAAGAACATTTACTAATTCCGCAATGTTCCAAACTGATTTATCTTGATTGAAGAGATAAATAATCAATATTTCCAGACGCTTTTCGTAGTCTCTTTACGACTACGAGGCATTTTTAGACAGTGCAATAATAAAAGAATAAAATATTTTAAAGAAAACAAGCAAAGATTTAAACAAACGATTTTTTGTAAATCTCCACAATGCAGAAATGAAAAAAAAAAAGGACGACATTTTTACTAAAGGAATTCGTTCAAAAATGTTCAGTGTACTATTACTTTTGTGAAGCATTTTTCCTCCTCCTTCCTGCATTTTAATTCTTTTATAAATAAATTGAGGAAGTTTTTAACAAAATAAAGAAAATATCATCCGTAATCTCACAGAGAATAAATAAAACGAAATTGGCCTATATATTCGAATTTTAATCTTAGGCTAAAGAAGATTTCTTCAACTATTTTAAGTAAACGATCACTTTTGAGAGACACCGGATGTTCCATCCTCAAGATCCCCCAATATAGTTCAAATACGTTGCGAAGGGCTTAGCCTTTTCAATCCACTTCACTGTCAGTCTCTCTAACGGCTATTAACGAAACAAAAAGTTTCAAGGAATTGGCTGTCTTAGTGGAAAGAAGTATAATTATTGATACAAGATTCTTTTGTAAAGTCGACGATTTTCCACGTAATTTTTGACAGCTTTCCTTTGGCGAGTTTTGAAACATTTTCCTTTTTCTTTGACACATTTTGTATTTTCTAACTGCGCAGTTACGCATCTTGTGGGAGTTCAGCTATTTTTCTAATTTTAACAAAAAAAATGCGCCTTTTTTTTCTGTAAACTAGTTAGATTTACCATTTTAAATCTGGAGAAAATGATGATATCCGTTATCGATGATTTCTTCGCGTTCACAAGCAAGTTCTGGGCTGGAGGTTTAGTTTTATACAGGGCCAAGAAAATCAAACAACATCAAAAAAATCTACATTTTTACCAGTATTTAGCTTTTTACTTTTTTGTTCAGCCTTTGTCTTCTCAGGAGCTAAGTGAAATACTAAAAAGGCATCATGATTATTTAGAGTGTAATTTATTATGAATCATTTGCAAAATAGTTTGCGGCGCCCCTGTGATGACATTGAAGCAGCCCGGGGTATATATTTTGAAAACACTGATCTAGTATACTATAACATTCCAAAACTTGATAATGAAATATTTATCCTTACCATTAAAATATATATAATTTAGTAATATATTTTATTCATTGATGAAAATTATTATCTTGGAAAATATTTTACGTTGCTCTTTAAATTTATTTTTAATTTTGTAAAGTTACTGTTTTTACATCTCAAAAAAAATTATAATCTTTTAAAAAAGGCTCTAAATTTGTTTTTGTATTTATTTAAATTGCTTTGAATATATCTTCGAATATATCTCCTCCGCTTATCCATAATACTTATCTATAATTCTGGATGTCTTTAGTATATAAAAGGAGTCATTCTAAAGTAAGAAATTAAAAACAAATGGTTCATGTACGAATGTTGATTCACGTCATTACAGTTTTATCCTAGATTTTTTTACAACCTGCAGAAAATTAATTCAAGAGTATTCATGAATGAATGATTTCATCGCTACGTCACAAGAAAAAAAACCACACGTGTGAAAAGTATCCAATCAAATGGAGTTATGAAGGTAAGCCCCATGTCCTTGAAAAACATGACAAAAACCCAGTTCATTCCTTGAACCTATTTAAAGGGACATCATTGAGACCAAAATTCTTTTTGACCATGGGAGGCATTCGAACACAACGCAAATGAACTTAAGGGTAAGTAAAAAATAAATGTATTTCGTTTCCTTTAGACTTTAAGAGTATTGTTACACATTCAACAAGTTTAGAAGATATCTGAAAAGAAATTGTGTTTTTGGAAGGAGAAAAAACTGACAGTTTCTCCGATTAATTGTTGACCGTTGCAAACGTTTTGCTGAGCTATCACATTTTTAGAGATAAGGTATGAGCGTTCATATTTACAAGTTTAGAGATCATTCTGTATCGTTTCCTTATCAGTTATATGCGTTTTAAACTCCCTTTGTGAAAAAGTAAAACTTTAATTATTTTTGTTTTAGTGTTTTTAATGTTTTAATTTGCTTTAGAAGTATAGAACCCATTATGTATCATTTCCTTATCAGTTATTTCCGTCTTACGAAACTCCTTTTATGAAAGAGTAAAAATTTTTTTGTTTGTTTTAGTGTTTTAAATGTTTTAATTTGCTTTTTAATCATGAAATTAATTTTTTCAATAGGAAAGTGTGAAAGAGATTTATAATTGTAATCATGATGCGTAATCGATATTGGGATTTATGGATAATAGGTGAGTTTTTTTTTTTTTTTTTTTTTAAATTCTTGGACGAGTTATTATGAAAAAATTTATGTTAAAATAAATACACAGCAGATAAATTATTTTAACTTTTTCATGTTACTTACATTTACATCTAGCAGATTTTTAGTAATGCATAAACTTCAATAAATTTTTCAACATATTTCCTCTTAAATTATTGATCTTATTTGAAAATCTAACATTTTGGCGTTCACAAATGGCTCTTAAATAAAAATTAATTTTAAAAATATAACTTAACTTTTCATAATATTTTCAAACTTTTATCGTGTCCGTATATACTTAAGAAAAAAATATCAGCAAAAATTTGGTATAAATATATCTTAAGAAAAATGATAACGTGTGTTAAGTATTTAAAAAATATATATTCAATTTTTATTGTATTTATAGTAACCGCTATCGTAAATGATGGAGCTGAGATGTAATAATCTGAATTTCTAATACGAGTACTTTGAAAACTATAATTTTCTTATAAATCAACCAAATGCTAAAAGTTTTCAAAAAAAATGTATTTAATTTTACCTTATAAATCGTTTTCGTGAAGAAAAAAAAGTCATATTTAATAAATAATCTAAAATCAACAATTTTTTTCAACAGATATCGTAGAGTTTTACGTTTGTTGCAAAGTTTTTTAAATTTAAAACAGGATGGTCATAAAATTGAATCATGGTTTCGAAACAAAAATTACTACATTCATATTTCAAAATTTCATGCATTTCCTACGCTTATAAATGGGATTATGAATAGGCTTTAATCATCTAGGTGGATCAACTTCTGAAAAACAGATATTTAGGAAGAAGTTTAAAAATTTTTTGAATAATCTTCCGTTATTTACGCAAATCTAATTATTGATTGCTGCATATCTAAGAGAATAAAAAATATTATGCTATTTGGCAATAATTTTTAAAAAGCATCTTTTTTAGTTTTTTTTTTAAATAAACTTTTTTTTGCCTACTTTTTAAATATCCCATAAAATAAAACTCTACAAAAAGGTCTCGTGCATTACAAAAAGGCTTAAATTGATGCTGCTAGGAATTCAGATAAACTTTTCTCGCTTAAAAAAATTCGTTGTATTTTTAATTTGTTCTCAGAACTTATCAAGGCAGCGAATACTGTGAGAAACAGTTCGAAAACGCGAAAAAGCCAGAGGGGAATCTTCCACGTGCGGCCTCCTGGGGTTAAGGAACGGTCTTTTAAGGGTATCCGAATTTCGCAGAATTTCGAACATTTACTTCTTCATTCGTATTTTTGTATTCATTCTTCACTACTTTTACAATATCCAAGTAGAAAATTAATGATGAGTAATCTTAATCATGAAAATCTAAGCATGCTATAAAGATGAATAATTAAGATTTTACGCTATATTCAAATCGCAAAACATTAAATTTAATAAGATCAAAGAGGAAATATATTTAAAAAGTTCTGTTGAGAAAGTGTAGATAGTTCGTTAAAGATTTGAGATGTATTCATGCAATTGAAAGAGTGATTAATTAGTTCTTAAAATGACTTATTTATTCCCCTACACACACACACTCATTTACTTCATTTAGCGTTTTCTTTTAATTAGAACTACTTCGATACAACACGGTCATTTTGTTTTGATAATTTTTTTTTTGCCGACCGCCGTGTTTCTTATTAATTTTATAACAAATTAATTTGCTCTGTGAACCCGTATCCAAAAGATTAAACAGAGAAAAAATGAATGGTGTAGATACATATAAAAGGATTTCTTTTTTGGCAGTGTACTTAATTTTGGACACATACACGTTATTACATATGATACTTATTACTGATAAGTATCTAGCGCAATATATCAAACACTCATATTTTCATTTGTTTACTTTGTGACTCAGGACAGACGGAAGAGCTGGTAGCTATACTCGCTTTGTAGTTAGTTATACGAGGTGTCGCAAAAAAAATTAATTAATCAATCAAAATTTCTTGTTTATCAAAAAATTCTATAAATTCATTACAAAAATTAAATTTATATTTATGCATCCTAGTTTATCTATTACGTTACAAAAATAGTTAGATTATTAATTAAAAAATAACCTAAAATTAAAATAAAATTTATTTATTTTTGGTTGTGTATTCTTCGAGTAAGCCATATGACAAAAAGACCTTTTTCGAAGTAAATTCATTTAGCACTGTACCGTCTAGAAATGCATCTTAAGCGTTAAACAAGGTCTTATTGAAATAACACGATTACAATAGTACCGCTTGTAACGGACACCTCTACCTGCAATTTTAATTTGGTGGACGTAATTTAATCCTATGGAATTTCGACTACCTTTCTCAAATCTTTACTATTTGATCTATATGAATGCAATAAAGTGCATTTGAAAGAGCAAAAAGTAATGGAGGCTTCTGTGGAACTATTTGTTTCCTCCGATTTTAAAAAATATTTTTGCCCCTATTTTAATGATTCGTTTGTGAGTTTTTCTGATCTTTAAAAAAAATTTAAATATTGTAAAAAAAATATTGTTTAAAAACTTTAAGAAACTTTCATACCAACGTAAGGACTAGGTCTCATCTGCAGATTTTACGAGTAGCAACCCCACTGCACGACTGATCTTTAGTGGTAACAGGGCTCGATTCCACGACTCGACGATAATAAGACCGGGTGTGAATCCGCGACCATGAACACTATGCAAACACGGCCCTAGTATGTACTGTAGAAAGCGTGTTTGATTCTCATACTTTTGTTATGTGTGTTTCAGTAATGATTATTCGTTAATTAAAGACAGATAATAATTTCCTAATTCACAAGGAATATTGAAATATTTCCACGAACGAATTAACATCTACTACTGAAGATTTAATTTTATTTCAGAAATAAAATTATACTTGTTTTGAAATTTTGTTCTGTTGAAGTTAAACGCTGTGCACCACTTAAAATCTGTTTATTTGTAATAGAAATTCCAGAAAATAATTAATGAATTCGTTGAAATAAAGAAGTAATTAAAGTTAATGGATGCAATCCTTTGTTTTCGCATACCTCCGCAAGATAATTAGAACGCTTAGTACTGAAACTGAATTCCGATATCAAATTTCTAAGCATCTTCTTACTTATTAAGTTAATTATTGAGCGTTTGGGAAGTTTAACAAAATAAAGGAAATTAAATTCCTCTTCCACCGAATAATGATCAATTACTTTAAAAATATTTTATATACTTCGGCATGGATTAAGAAAATGGTGATTTTATCGGATTTGGAAGAGTTTCAGTAAATATTTTAAAAGCGAGTACAATTCTTTCACATTAATGTTGAGGCGAAAACTGGAATATTTATTGATCTTTAAAAGCATTTGCTTCAAAATATATTTTATTAACTGATTTTAAGGCTATACAGTTTTAAAAATATGAAAATGATCAAAAATTTTTACTCTTGCTCATTGAATTATTTAGAATTAATTAAATAAAATTTTAGAACTGTACGAGGTTTTTTAAAAATGTTATTTATAAATTTCAGCTCGATCGGATGATAGGAAGTAGGTGAAAATTAGAGAACAAATTTTGAAATTGAAAGATATTTTTTTTACATACATAAGAACATATAAAGTTAAGTAAAAGCTTGTAAAAAGTATTTACAACAATTGAGAAACTAAGAGTTCTAATCAAAAATCCTGAATTATGAATTTTAACCTGGTATGTAATGCAAGAGGGAAATAAATCTGCTTTAAAGACGACAGAGAATATATCCCAAGAAGTAATAGATTGATGAGTGTGTGACATTTTTGAAACGTCATATCGCCGATGTATTCATTGAAATGAATAGTCACCTTACTCCTTGATGAAACATTAATATAAAATCCCACTCCAAGCGATTACGTCAACTTTACCATAACTCACTGTATCAATGGGGAATGAAGTTAAAAGAGAGAGAAAAAACGTTCCTGTGATGATAAATGTTCTTCGATAAAACTTGTTACTATCTAAAAAGGCTTTGAAATCTATAACGGCTTCAAAAAAATATATAAACCATGACCGATTGCAAAAGTTTTATTCGATACTTTGTATTTTAGTCCCATTTCACAGAAAAAAAATAAGCTGGGGTAATATGTCACCCCAAGATGAACCAGCAATGTTCAAGCCACCTGATTACACGGCATGCAATTATACGTTAAACGGAACTAATTGCAAGATTTTTAAGTGGTGTGGAAGTTAGGTGATAAACATACCAGCTATAATTTAATCCTCTTTACTTGGCAGCAATTCAGAAATCTGAGGTTTGTTGTATCAACAATAATTGAGTAACGTCTTATGCGATAAACCTCTTAGAATTCCAAATGCGTTTCTCTTGAATTTATTTTTCTTTTTTCAAAGTACTTGTTCAAAGTTCACTAAATAATCCTTAAGTCGGATTTTTCATGCATAAGAAAATATGATTCACTGACCATTCATAATTAGCAGTAATTTTTCATATCAAACAAAAGGCTTAAGTTTAAAGGAGATATATACATATTTACGATTATTTGGAAATATCTGCTAAATAATGATTTTCTACTGGAAAGCGTATGTTATTATTATTCACTAATGATTCCATTAAAATCAAGCGTCGGAACTTGTTAATGTTTAACCTATGAAAATGCTCGTTCAAAAAAAAATAGAAGAGAAGAGATTCTAGGAAAGATGTGACATTCATGGTGAAAAAAAGAAAATAAAAGCACATCAGATTCGAATTGTTGGTTTAAAATTGAATAAAACCTTCGAAACCAATTTTTAGAAATGTTTTTTTTTCTCATTTATACCTTTCTCTTTTGTTACATTTTGTTCACTCTCCATATATCCGTATTTTAAAAAACATTTTAAATATAAATAAGAGTTTAAGAAATGTATTAAGTATTTTGAAGAGCCATATCAAAATTTTGGTGTTTGTGATTATTGGAAAAAAAATTTGAGAAATCTGCGATGAATGTAAAACGCATAAAGTTTTGTCACTTACAGAACAAAAAAAAAACTTATTTAATCTTGACTATTTACATCAATTAATTTGTTCTTTTTTTTTAAGAAAGGTGCGTCTGTTAAAAGAAATATTTTAAGTTAATTTAAATTATTTGCGTGTTAGTGACAAATTATAGTTAAATGCAATCCGTAACAAAAAAAAATATTTTTCACAATACTTTTAAAAAATGTATTTTTTTTTTTTAAAAAAATATTTTAAGAAATATTTTTATACATTAACTAGATATAAATTATACATAAATTTATAATGCAAATATATCGAAACAATTTCAGTAATTAATTTTTCTTTAAATTTAAGACAACTAATGATTAATTGTTTATTAACGTTAGAAGTAATAAGAGGCTACAGAATTCATAATTTTGAATCTCTGTCAAACGACGAGGAAGACTCTTGAATTAGAAATTCCCTTTCCAAAATTCAACACTACTCCAACCGGGAAGACTTGGGAGCTCTACAAATTCATAACTAGCATCAGCCCCGCTACACGGTATTTTTTCAGAGACATCAAGGCTCGAACCCTCGAATCAAGGGAATCGCTGGGCGCGAGTTCAAGGCCAAGACCACCAGATTACCGCGGCCGTCCGATAAGGTAACTAACACATGGATCAATAAGTTCCGAGACTAACCCAGAGATGACGCTCGTAGTAAACCAGTAACCAGGTCTTTCTAACCTTTGCTTGAAACGTGTCAAAATTTTAAGTCGATCGGACCAGAAACAGCTGAGTTATCGAGGTTGGAGTAAAGTCGTTTTGTAGTTTGTTTAAAAAATGGAAAAAACCGAGTTTCGTGTTCTGATAAAACATTGTTTTTTAATGGGTAAAAACACCGTGCAAGCGAAACAAGGGATTGAAAAATGTTACCCGGACTCTTGTCCATCAAAAGCAACGATTTGTCGGTGGTTTGCCGAATTTAAACGTGGTCGTACCGACACAAATGACGCGGAACGCTCGGGTAGACCTGTGGAAGCCGTTACACCGGAAAATGTGAGTGAAGTGACAAAAATTATAATGAAAGATCGTAAAGTGAAGCTCCGTGAGATTGCTGAGATGACACAGATATCATATGGAAGTGTATTTACTGAAAAAGGGTTTTTGAAGTGAAGTGAAAAAGGTTTTTTCCAAGTGGGTGCCGCGATTGCTTTCGATGGAACAAAAACAGCAACGAGTCGATGATTCAGAAAGCTGTTTATCGTTATTTACTCGCAACAAAAAAGGTTTCTTGCGTCGTTACGTGACCATGTACGAAACATGGATACATCACTACACTCCAGAGTCGAAGCGGCAGTGGCGCACAGCTGGCGAAAGCCGTCCGAAGCGTCCGAAAACGCAGCAGTCAGCTGGCAAAGTCATGGCGTCAGTTTTTTGGGAGACGCATGGCGTGATTTTCATTGACTACCTCGAAAAAGGTAAATCGATCAACAGTGATTATTATATTGACTTGCTGGTGCGTTTGAAGGAGAAAATCGCAAAAAAACGACCGCACAGTCTCGGGACTTATTGATCCATGTGTTAAAATACCTTCCACAAGGATAAATGAGCTTATTTTACGCTAAGCTTAAATAATCTCCAGATTTTTAAACTAAAGCAAATGGAAGTTATATTTTAACATTGAAATATCTGCATATTAGTGTGTCTGTTTTTGCAAATTTAATCACATGTATAAAAATAAGTAATTATACAGGGTGTTTCGAAACTCATGGGCAAAAATTTAAGGAGTGATAGAAAACAGTTAAATAAGCAATTTTCACCACACAGTGCATAGGCGGAAAGCAAGAGGTAAACCGCTAGACGGCGCTGTAATGCAATGCATAAAGCGCGAGATTCCTCACGTATGTCTTCTCTACCATGAATTTCATATTGCATGCCCTTTTCCTGATTACTGTACGTCACCATGCCTCCTGCGATCCATGGTAGAAATGACGATGTGTAAAAAAACTCGCACTTTATGCTCTCCATTACAACGCCGTCTAGCAGTTCCTCGCTTCTTTTCCGCCTGTGGATTGGATAATGAAAAGATAGTTAAGAAAGAATTCGATTGTTTAGATGTTTTTTATCACCCCTTAAAGTTTTGCCCATGAGTTTTGGAGCACCCTGTATAGGAGCAATTATTAATCAATAGATTTTATTCGTTTATAAGCCGTGTACTTACATTTAGGCACATCGTGCACAAAATATACTGCATTTGTATTTTTAAAATTTTGAAGATCTCTCATATAAATGCAACTTTCTACATATTGAACTTAATTATAACTTCATAAATTTCATTTTTAAAAATTATATTTTTCATTCGAATTTCCCATAATTTTTAATGGTTTTCTTCTACTCACTTTGTAACTATGGGTCAAAACTTTAAAAACTTTCTTCTCACGTTTTAAAACGCTCAATTGAGCTGAAATTTTCTATACACGATTGTTTTGAATGACAATACGATAATTTAGTTATAATTAATAAAATTAATTGATCAAAACAAATTATTCAAACAACTAAATTTTACTCAAATTTCCAATCGTTTACAACGTGAAACAGTTGTATATCGAAACCAGCAAACATTTCTGTAAATCCATCTTTTCCTTCATAAGAGAAGCGTTGCAGGGAAGCATGTCTCAACTCTTTATAAGAGATATGTATATTTCCTTTTGCTCATAAAATTTACGCAAAATTGTGTAACGCAAAGTATAAAGTTTGAAAGAAAACCCATGTTTAAAAAAACTTGTTTTTAACCGGTGTTATTATACATATGGTTATTGAATATTTAAAATTTGTAAGTATTTATGAGAAAAAAAAACTATTCCTTCTGTTTAAAAAATAGCCTTATTTCATAATGTGCAACAACAAAAATCAGCTGAATGGATAAAGTGGATTTTGAAGAAAATGTCCAGAAATCTAAAAAACTACATTTTGAGAAAAAACACAAATACATAAATTTTATTTGTGGCGTGGTACGTCTGTTAACGATTTAAAAATCAGCTTTCTAACGTTCTGTTCATTACACTTTCGTAAATAATACAATCTACGAAATCAATGAAGGGCCCTCTATTTTTATAGCAAAATCAAAAAATGCAAAATTTGAAACAATCAAACGTCTCGGTTACGGTTACTTTAAATAAAAGTAAGCAGCGTAAATTAATGCGAAGATAATTCGCATCGTATTCATTCACACCTTCTCCCTCTGGGAAAAACCATTTAAGTTGTTATTTTATCAGGGAATTACCTTCATTTTTATGATTTAACAGCCTTTTACGATTTTAGATTGCTGATTGTAGCAGATAGCGATCAGAGTGGAAACCTCGAATTTCCAGTTCTCGTAAAGTACTTTTTTCTGCAAGTGAAATCAAATAATCTAAGGGAAGAATCTTACTTAGATGGTTTTCAGAAGAATTTCTTTTTATACTCGTATATTGTTTTTTTAAGCTATCAAGTGGGCGAAATCAGAAATATGCATTTATTGAAGCAGGGTTGTATAATATGATCGTATAATTTTTTTATCTTTGGATTTCGACTTCAATATAAGCATTTCAAAAAAGAAAAAAGTATATGTAAGGACTAATGTACGTTTCTGACGTTATTGAAAAATCTGTATCTTACGGTATTTTCTGTTGTTGTTGTTATTAAATTTAAAGTACCAGATGCTCTTAAATTTCCCGTACTGGTGATTCGTAAATGTATCATACAAAAACAACAAAGTTTAAAACAATTATTTTTATGCCAATGGTGATATTTGTAATATCACCATTCTTTTTTCTAATGTATTTCTAATATCATCATTTCTATATCATATACCATCCAACAATATCTCTAAAGAAATTTTTATCTGATTAGGGCGTTTCTTCTTGTTCTTTTCTCTGACTTCAAAAAATATTTTTAAATAATTTTTAAAAATCTGGTAACTTCCAACGGGTCTTTGATTTTTTTATTATCAACGCACTGAGAAGCAACAAGATGGCTATTGGTGACGGACCCCGCAATTCTGAACCTCGGTCAAGAGACGAGGACGGCACCTGAGCTGGCACCTCCCTCTCCAAACTTCCACATTACGACATGGAGAAGACTTGGAATCTTGATCAGATTTTCCGTGCATTAGCTCCGCTACACAACGAATCTTTTGTAGCATGAAAGCTCGAATCCACGCCTGAATGATAACTACGCCCACCACTAGTCCGCAACCATGACCACTTGACTACCGCGGCCACAACTTCCAATAGAATGACTGAAAATGGAATAAAATATCAAAAATAGAAGAGGAGAAATGTACACAAAAACTCCGTGTGTGTGTAGTGAGGGGGGGATATTATAATATAATGAACGAACTTTGAAAATGGCAATTCGGCCGACGTATGCGAACGCTAATGGTCACAAGGTCAAGGTCGGCGGTGTTTTAGACAAATCGTGATTTCGAGCCCAGAAGTCTCTAAAGGCCATTGGTGTAATTGGGCTGTTGTTCTTTAAATCTGCCGAGGCTCAATGTTTTCACGTTGGAATGGTGTGAAAGTAGGGGGCAGCACTGGTATCGTCCTCGTCACTCGACCGTGGCTCAAAATTATGAAGTTCGTCGCCAGTAGTCCTCTTTTTTTCTTCCAAGTGTGACGTTAATAAAACGATCTAGAGAAAAAGGACATTGAAAACTTGCTTAAATTTAACGTTTCTCTTAAGAATTCATAATGAAAAGCATACAAGAACCTTTAGTGAATGAAAAATGAAATTTTTAAAATGCTCAAACTCAGACTCAGTATAGTCAGATGGAAAACTCAGACTAAGTATAGCCTCAAAACCACTAAAAAAAGATGATTAAACACTCAGAAATGAAAAGTTGTCCGCATTAATCTAATACTTATAAAAAGACAACTCAGCAAAATATCCTTAATCTATTTTCAAAAACTACTTAGTGAGGGAAATAACTTAAAGGAGAAGCTGCATTTTTCACGAGAATTTCGCAGCTTCGTTTAATTTGCGATTTTCATTACAGATTTTGTTGTCAAAAAATTGCTTTCTCATCGGATTATAATAACCATCCAGCGTTTTTTACATCAATGGGGGTTTTTTTTGTACAGTTGTGGTTACTTCTTATCTTTCGTCTGTATCAGCTGGTAAATAACAAAAAAATTTGCTTTTAATTTACTGATAGCTTGCAGGAAACTCTATATCTTAGTATTTTTTAACTTAACGGAGAAATCTAGGATGGTTTACTGAATAAATAATTTTCAAGCTTAGCGGTGAAAAACCGTATTTATTTACTGTGAATCTGCAAGAAAGAATTGTAAAAAAAAAATCTTTCCCACACAGTTTATTTTTCCTAAGTAATATTCTGCTTTCTTTTGAGATCAGTAGAACTGGAAGCGAACAAACATTTTAATAATAATTATGAAAATTTTGAAGATGCTGTAATCATTTTGTTTAATTATTACTTGTTACAAGATCAGTATAAAAACAGTAAAATATTTTAAACGTATATATTCCCTTTTTTTTTTTTTTTAATGATTATAAAGTTTTAAAAGGAAGAGAGAAAAATTGTAAAATCATTTATTATGGAAAGATATAGCCGTATTAATTCTTTTGATAAATTAGAATTGGAAACTCACATCCACGAGAATCACATTCTGTTAAAGCTCACGAATAATTACACCGATATTCTTCTTTTAAAATTCAAGATACATTATACATTCTCTCTCTCTCTCTTTTCTTTGCGGGAGTGTCCGGAAGTACCGAACTTCCTAAGTTCAAAAAGAAGTTTCTTTCTCGCCAAATTGTGTGTGTGTGTGTGTGTGTGTGTGTGTGTGCGTGTGTGTGTGCGTGCGTGTGTGCGTGCGTGCGCACGCGCGCGCTCTTTGTTCAAGATCAAAATCTTGAAAGGAAACCAATAATTCGTTTTCTTCTCGCGGAGGGATACGCGTCGCTCCAGATTTTTGATGAAATAAAACTGTTAACGGAGATGATGTCATGAACCTTACTAATATGTGCAAGTGGTGTCTTGAGTGAAAAGCTGACTGAAAAAAAAATCTAAATCCGTTGTTTTCGTCCAAAAAAAAGTACATGCCAAATTCTTTCACATTTCGAAGGGCAATATCGAACAAATGAAACGGAATGGGAACGAATATAGTGTGATGCATGGCAATATACATCCTTACACGACCAACGCCACAAATAAACTCTTGAAATTCGTTTGGACCATCATCAACCCTCACTCTCACAGCCCTGATCTGGCACTGTCAGATTTTCACTTTTTCACCTCTCAGAGGTCGTTTATAAACCGAAAAAAAAGTTTTCGACGCCAATGAGGTCCAGATCGCTATCAAAAAATGAACCGAAAAGGCTAAGGTGGGTTTCTTTTCACATGATTCATTCCTCAAATATTAAAGTGCATTGTGAAGGAAGGTGACGAAGCGAAAATTGAATAAAAAAATTTAGTTAAATTATTACAAAAGACTTGGGTGAAAATTTTGTATTTTAGAAGAAAATCATTGAGAACTTACAACTTTGTTTGCACGCTATTGGCGCATTAGCATGGGAGGGTGTGGTTTAACTTGAGCGACCTGCCCATGGGCAGCTGCGTTTCGGTACTGTTGTTACCCGATAAAGATTGTGGCTTCCTGGCTTCGCTATTCATGATTCGCTCCGTAAATTTCACTATGCAATTAGTCATGTAAAGAATGAAACATCCAAATCTTTGAATTATATTTACTCATATTATTATCTCAGAATAATCAAAAATCAAAATTGTTATTACGGATGGGGAGCGGAAACTTTCACGCGTTCTTAAACAAAGTATTTACTGAAAATTCTACTTATCTTAATAAATTCAAAGGTGGATCCAAGTCAAGAAATATTATGCCGCATCCAATTACAGCTTCGTTATCAGTTGGCTGTTCAATCTCTCAATATTAAATATCATGTGCACAAATTGCTCTCCCTGCTGAACTTCAAACTCTTATTTTCTTATAAACACTTTCAATCGCTAACTGATCTTTCTTATTCATTGCACTTCAATATAGTAATACTAATTTGCATAAGCCAAGGTTTATTCACAAGAAGAAGCTTTAATATCAAATAACATTATATGGAATCACATAAGGCAGGGCTGGTCCTAGTGCTTTTGTCGTCGCAGGCAAACCCAAAAAATGCTCTCCCCCCCCCTCAAGCCTTAAAAAAAAATAAACATTTTTTTTAAAAAAAAAAAAAAAAAAAAAAAAAAAAACAGTCTAATAAAAGAACTGTGTCAACTAGAAAAAATTGAATCAAAATATTAATATTAATTTAGATTTACTGAAAATCATTTACCTGGGGAAAAAAATTGCGATTCTATTTGAAGGCCGACATTGCTAACCCATTACAACGAATTTAAGTAAACAT
Source organism: Nephila pilipes (assembly GCA_019974015.1). Lineage (NCBI taxonomy): Eukaryota > Metazoa > Arthropoda > Arachnida > Araneae > Nephilidae > Nephila > Nephila pilipes. Next base: position 31,047 of record BMAW01013822.1, read on the forward strand.
GGCAGTTAAATAATATGTTTATTATTTTTAACTTAGAAAAAGTTTTTTCGCTGGTAGAGCACTATTTATGGGGAGCGTTAGCACAACACAATTCTTAAGGCAATGCTTTAATTTGGCCCAATTATGAGGGAAGTGATGAATTTGAGAACGCCAACCGGGCCTTCAATTTTTGTTAAAATTGAAGAAACAAGGATTATTTCGTCAGGCTAATTTCAAAGCGATATCAGAGGAATCACCATCTGTCAAGACATTTTTAAAATCTTTGCAATGTAATTTATTTTTACCTGATTCTTAAGGTATCCACACACCTTTAAAACGACATTTTTATCAAAATTTTCTATTTTCCAATTTTAATGTCAGTTTAAAATTTAAACTTTTTCTCTCTCTAATGGTGTTTGAATTTTGCTTATACCTTATTTAGAACTTAAGTTACAGGGATTTGAGTTTTACTCGGTAACTAATTTTTAATTGCATTTGAAAATTTGTTTTTGATTTTTCTCAAAATGAGTTTTCTAAGCATATTCAAATATGGCAACGTAGATATCAGAAAAAGTTATTAATCAAATTAATTTAAATTTTGCAAGTATCTTCCTTATACAATTTTTAAGAACCCCTACTACTTTCATGGTTGTAAAATTGATATGTGTTCAGTAACAAAGGTGTAAATCATGTATTGTTTATAACTTTTTTTTATTGTTAATTGACTCGAAATACAATAAAAATTGTAGTTTTGTGATTTCCAACATGAAAGTAGTACCAGTCCCAAAAACTGTTACGATGAATAAGATAAAATTGACAGAATAATGATATTTTTGTTTACTTATGAGTGTTATTCTGATAATCAATTTATGTACTATTTCCCCCATGTTTTCCACTCCATTTTTTTTTTTTTTTTTTTTTTTGCATTAAGAACATATTATTAAACGTGTTTTTCATAGTTTTAGGTTATATTTTAGCATTAAAATGTATTTTGATAGCAAATATCAATGTATTTCAAAAAAAATTCTCCGAAGTTGTACGGATACCTTAATTTCGTGAATATCGCCTAAAAATCCATGTATACTCAGTAAAGGATGAATCTTGGTTGTAATGAAATGATAGTTCGATGTATAGTAAAGAAAAAATTACATTTTGTATAATTATTATTATTATTGTTGTTATTATTATTATTATTATTATTATTATTATCATCATCATTATCATTATATCTCTCAAGAAGAAGAAACCTCCCCACCCATCCCCCCCAAAAAAATGTTCATTAATTTTACGTTCACATACCAATTCTGATTAATCAATAGACACATATCTTACTATAAATGTCGTTTGCTCTACCGTACTCGCATGGGGAGAGCAATCAAGAATAATCGAACAATATTTCGCTTTTTGAACGTATTTTGTAACATTAGACTTTTTGTTATCGTTTAATAGTCCATTAATTTCATTCTGGATGCTTTTCCCCTAAATATATCACTCTCTTTCCTTCATTGTTGGGAATTCTACGAACATGTTCCTCCATTATGGAGTCAAATTTAACTAACAATACAATTAACTTTAGGAAATTTCCCTTATTACGTACTACTTGTTACTTATACACGAGAAGGCTAGAGAATTTTTCACAATAATTTAATAACTGTTATTATACGTGAAAAAAAATCACTTCATGCCTATATTTAATTTCATCATCAATAAATTTTTCTGTTTCTGAATCTACTGTCGACATGTTTCCAACTTTTTTTCCGTTATAGCTCAATCCATGATCTCAAATTACCTACATAGTTAAGTATGTGAGTCTTCTCATGCTTTCTCAATAATTCATTGATATTTTTCCAGTTTCTTCACACACACCCAGTGAAAAGGAGTTTAATTTTGAATGACCGAAAAGTGTGCAACAAAAATGGAACTCAAAATACGCTACCAATCTCTCGAACTTATTCTCTAATTTCCTAAGTCCCCACAGCAGCTTAATGATCAAGGTCGCGGACGTCGAGTCATGAGTTCGAGTCCAGATGCCGCTGAAGTTTCCCCGTGAAGCGGAACTGATGCAAGTTAAATCTGTCGAGATCCCAAATCCTCCCGTTAGCGTGATGTGGAAGTTTGGAGAGGGAGGTGCCAGCTCAGGTATCATCCTCGACACTTAACCAAGCCTCAAAATTACGAGGTCGGTCGCCAATATCCCACGTGTTGCTTCTCTTCTTTTGCTCTAATTCTTCTGTTTGGATTTTGATTGTCAAAAAGGAAATCGTAATCGCATAAAGGAAATAATAGACCTTTTCTAACAAAAATATTCAATCACAGTCGCTTATACAATCGAACCATGTTCCTGAGCTGGTTATAGAGTTTGGTAAGGCTTCCTTCATTTCCTGCAGTAGTGTCTATTGCTCAACCAGATCAATTATGTCTCTGCTTGGGACAATTAGTAATTTCATCTCTATTATTGGTGTCGTCTTGATTAACTAAAACCAAATCAGAACTTATTATAGTGTTCAGATCCCGGCTATCGCTTGAGACTCTTTGCTTTGCATGGAGTTATTTGCATGTCTTAGAAGCTATGCAACGCTCTTCTGACTGCATTTGAAGCTGGGTCTCTTTATCCAATATCTCCTTTTATACTGGCTATAAATGTGTCTTTTTCTTCCGTCAGATATTCCATAACAAAATATTCTGTCCTAAATTTGATCAGATTAATCGAACAATTAAATCTTCATGTACAATCATTTTCAACCTCCCTTTAGCACTACGTTACTTGATGTGGGCTATTAACATCAAAAATTCATCAGAATCGGTTCAGCTGTGTCGGTACTGTAAGTACAGACATGTTTCGAAAAAAGTTCAGATCGTTTGAAAATAATATGATAAAACTTTATAATATTCGCTTCATGCATCGACGGGTTTTATAAACCTTGTTTTAAACTTGTTGAGCCAAGGATTAATTAAGACGTATGAAGTGAATGTCATCAAATATAGCTAAAACCCATTTCGATTAAACCAGCTCTCCAACAAAACAAACCGCGTAAAAATTGGTTCATCCGTTTGGAAACTACAATGACACAGATAGAAGACAGACGCAGAGAAAGTGACAAAAGAAGCACCAATCTAAAAAGACTGTGCTCCAGTGTGAGGCACTGGCGCCCTCTAGTTATGTAGAGTTCGACAGCGCCTGTGGCAGCCACGACGTAACTCCCGAAATCTTAACACGCTGAAGGATGAAGTCTATTCTACAATTTCTTTATGTGTTTTATGTGTTTCATATTTGTCGTGTCGTCCTGTAATAAAAAATGATTCAGAAATGAATGCTCATAATTAAATGACACCATAAAAGAATCCGCTCTAATGTCCAGTATGTCAGGATGTAAAGAACAACGGTACTCTTGTGATTGCATCTTATATGTTACATATTTTTATTTTACTATTTTTAAAATGCATTTTAGTACTTATTAAAATTATTTCAATACATGCAATGAGAAGGAATTAAATTTTTATTTTCTTTTAAATATCATATAACGCTAGAGGGGAAAGTCTTTCAGAAGAATGCAACGTAGGTTCGCTTACTGATGAAGTATTTAAAGTTTCATAAATAACATTTTTAAGAACATCATACAGTTCTAAAATTTCATTTAATTAATTTTAAGTTACTCAATTAGCAAGTAAAAATTTCGATCGTTTTCATTATTTTTATAAGCTGTGTAGCCTTTAAAATGCATTTATAAAATACATTTTGAGGAAACTGCTTTTGAAGATCAATAATTTTTCCAATTTTCACCAAAAAATTAATGTGAAGGAATTTTGTGTTTGCGTTTAGAATGTTTATTCAAACTCTTCTAAAATCGATAAAATCTCGCTAGTTTCTTAATTCAAGCTGAAGTATATAAACTATTTTTAAAGCAGCTGGTCATTATTCGTTAGAAGAGGAATTTCATTTTCTTTATTTTGTTAAACCCTTCCCAAGCGCTCAATAATTAACCTAATAAGTAAGAAGATACTGGGAAATTCGATATCGGAATTCAATTTCGGTACTAAGTGTTCTAATGCTCTTGCAGAGGTATGCGAAAACATAAGATAGCAACCATTAACTTTAATTACTTCTTTATTTCAACGCATTCATTAATTATTTTCTGGAATTCCTCTCGTAAATAAACAGATTTAAAACTTTTGAGCACAGTTTAACTTTAACAGATAAAATTAAAAAGAAAAATATTTGATTTCTTGAAAAAAAATAAAACTTTCTGCGACATACAATGTTCGTTTATTCATAGAAATGTTTTATTCTTCTTTGTCAATAAGGAAATTATGATCTGTTTTTAATTTATGAATAATTATAACTGTAACGTAATGAAAATGTTAGAATTAAACACGCTTTTTACAATACGTTTAAGAATGTTTATTCGGAATTAACTTTACTCTGGAGTGAGTGAGTGTGTAGGTGTGTGTGTGTGTGTGTGTGTGTGTGTGTGTGTGTGTGTAAGTCCTCCCGTTAACCTCAACTGTCACCTTCAGTATTTGACAAAGGCTCAAAATTGCGAGCTCTCGGTCATCATATGCATACTTCCGTGTTGCTTCAAAGTACGACGTTAATATACTATCAATCATTATGAATACATCGAAATTAATGTTTTTAAAAGCTTATATTCAATGACAACATTTCTGATAAAAATGCGTAAAAATCTAAAAGAATGAATTAAAACTTTTTTTTACAATAGTAGGAGAGGAATAAATGTGCACTCACACACATAAATATATCTTTGCCTGTGTATGTTTTATACAAAATATTGTTTACCACCAATCATACTTTATATCATTTCTTTATAAAATTACGTAAGATAAAAAAAAATTAATTTATCGGGTATAAAGAAAATTAAATGTAGTTGTTACCAAATGTAATTTTTATATGAAAAATTAAGATTACAAGAAGGTTTTTATCAATATAAATATTATTCAAAACAAAAGTTGTACGTCTAATTAGGTTTTTCTTTAATCCATTGGATGATTTTTGAAAGCAAATTGTGTAAACCAAATATTTTATTTATTAGTTTAAATAGTCAAGTGATCTTTTTACCAAAACTCGCAATGATTCATTCGTTAAAAGCAAACTAAAGAACAAACTTGAATATCTGTATTAAATTTTAAAGTACACAGAAACATACATTGTTGTATAATGTTGTATTTTGTACAAGTATTATTTCGAATCCCCGAAGATATTATTAATTGGCATCGAACCATTGATGATTTATTTATTTTTATTGAGTCTTTTGATTAAGGCTTTCCATTCTGACTTTTTCCCTTTTCTGCTAAGACACACGAAATATTCCATGGTAGATACTGTTATCATTCTTTCATTTAGAAGACAGCAAATTTCTGAGGCGATTGTTGGAAATATCAAATTATTTCCTTGATATGCTAAAATTCGTTTACAAAGAAAAAGATGGATAGAATTCTGAATGTGCTAAAGAATTTCTTAATTTCTAATATTACCATTATTTAAACTCAAATTTTTCTTTTGCTTACCACAGAGTTTATAATAAAATGGTGGTTATTTTTGTTATTGGTCATGGCGATAGGAGTACAAATTGAGGTATTCCTAATTCTGTTTAATGGAATATATGATTGCATTATAATTAAATAAGTAAAAATCATAACTAATTATTGTTACTTAAGAAAGCTATTAATTTGAAGGGAAAAAAGAATTATAGCTTCATAAGAGATTCGAAAAATGGTGGAAGAACTCGGTTTGAATCTCAAAATTTTAATTGTTCAGCCAAGCGAGAAATGCTCAACGCTAGAGAAGCTGTTCACCTGTCGGAGATTTAAAACCATAATTTCCTAGGAAAGAGGTGTCGTTATCTAGCGATCGTAATATTGGGGTGCTTGACATCATTAATATTCCTAGTCAGGTTTTTTCAACGCAACCATAGCCTACCCGTTGCTTTATGTTCCGTTCATATTCAATGCTCTCTTGCTAACACCCCATCTGGTTTTCACAGACCACGTTTCAGTGATACCATCTACCACAATATAGCGACCGCCAGATAACGGCTCCGCTTTCCTAGAAAATAATAAGTTAACTGATTCAGTTGGGACTCAGAACAGACAATGGCTCCTAAAACTGGCAACAATGCATGTCAATCTATGATGGATTATTTTTGCAATGAGGAGCTTGAACAAAATAAATTTCGATATCAACCTCAGTAGTTTTCAATATGTTCATCCGAATTATAATAACCTCGTAAAATTTCTGTTTTGACAGATTACTAAATATAACTAAAAGATTCGTGAACAATAGTCCGAAGAAGCAGAGAATCCAGTTATAATGATAATCGACTTATTATTTTTAAAGTTATGATTATTTAATATTTATCATCTACTTTATTTTCTCTGTGGTTAAACACTTCTGATCTAACGTTTAGAGCACAAATTTAATTTATCTCTTACCAAGACACTCGGGTTTGAGAGAGTAGAATAATCGGAGTTGAGAATTCGAGCTCTCAAACCAAGGTCGAACCTTCCTGGCTGTGATCCGAAACTTTTTAGGGTACGTATGGCTGATCCAGATGTCTCCTTTTGATTTTTCAATTCACCATCTCAATCTCCAACTAATTAACTTCCAATAACTCTTATTGTTAAATTCTTCACTGCTTATGTAATTTATCCAACCTGTTCATTACATCAATCTAATCTATACAAGTGACGTTTAATTGCAAGGAATTTAGAATTCAAACACAATCTAAAAGAAACCTAGAGAGTTGGTTGAAAGGATCGCGACTGAGCCCAAAGTCGAAAAATGTGTTTTTGAAATGTTCTTTTCAGGAATAACTTCGCAGTAAGAGTATTATTTCGGAGCTTTATTCATTAAGACTTAATTCTTTATTGAGTTCTCTCTAGAAATAGCTCATTTATCTCTGGATGTATGAGTAGGGACAATAATTTACTTATAGTTTTTCAATTACTACTTTTTGATCTCAAGACAATTGTTAGTATAAAAAGGAGTTTTTTGTATACGGAATATTGTAAATAAAATATCATTTGAGCATTGATTCATAAGGGATACTTGTTTCTTATTTATGACAAAATACCCTAAATATGCTTACTAAAGCTTAAGAACCATTGATGTAATGCATTTCAGTATAATAATAAAGATATCTTTTGAATTGTTGTGAAACAAATAAACAATATCAATTCACAGTAAATCTTTTCCCACAAATTAGAATTAAGAAATTATCGTTGAAATGGTTCTAAAGGTAATTACGCGGGGATATTGTAAAGCTTTAATTGTTACTAAAAAACAATAGAGATATTTGAATAAAATTTATTCTGCATATTTAATTGATCCTTACGTACATAATGTTGTAAATTTCAGTTATTAATGCCAATTTATTCGGCTTCAGGGAGCCATTGATTGAAATAACCCGTAGTATGAATAAGATATTCAAAGTTTGAGTGCATTTTAACCCTCCACCCTAGGTTTTTGGCGATAATTCGCCAAATGTGGTGTACCTCTTCAGGTAGATCAGAGGTCTTCAAACTGGGTTCCGCAGAACTCTAGGGTTCCCTGGAACTTTGATAGGGGTTCAGCAAGAGATCACTATTTGTTAATCAAAGCGCCAAAATTTTAGTAAAATTATAATTTTTATAAAAGATCGAATTGTTAAAGGAAGTTTGTAAAATTAAACATAAATAAGCATTTTATGCATAAAATAAAATCTTAAATTTCATAAAAGTTACGTGCTTCAAATGCATTAACCAAGGACACATTAGATTACATATTAGTCTCCATTCTTTGCTCAGGTGAAGAATCGCTCACTTATTTGTCCACTTATTTCTCAAATTTCAAGGTATAAAGTTAAATTGACGCCATTCTTTTAAAATTGAAATTTTGGGCAGATTGCGTTTTGAAAGATAATCTTGAACGCTTTCCTAATTTGCATAATAGTTTAGTAGACGGTAACGCTAATCCTGATAAAAAATGTAAGAATCAGTTTGGTCCAACATTAATCAGATCTGCAAAAAACATTTCTTGAATACTTCCTTATTCAAAAAGAAAAATTATCTTAGATCCAAACTCCTTCTTGAGACTGTGACACTTCTAAACTTTCAATAAAAGAAAGAGAACAACAAATTGATATATCGACCGACATTTAATTGAAACTAAATTTCAATCAAGCTGATATTATGCATTCTTGGATTAATATTAGAAAAGAATACCATGAAATTACCCAAAGTGCTGCGAAGCGTCTAATGTCATATGTTTCAACATATGTATGCGAAAATCTTGAAAACAGATTGGATGCTGAAGATGATATTAGGTTGCGAATATCAACAATTATTCCAGACGTAAAAATATTTTGCAATAAAAAAAATTACAGTCAAGTCATTAAAAAAAATTTCTTTTTATTGATTTGTTATAATTTAAGATATCGTTGCTTTTGTTTATTATTCATAGAATATATTTTAGAACCCCCCCCCCCGAAGGACCCATTGGATCCCTTACTATTCATTATCTTATTAAGCCTTTTCTATTATGATAAAATCGAGAAGCAGTAATAATTTTGTAAATTTGAGTAGGATAAATATCTAATTTTTCTTCTCTTTGATCAAGGGGTTCCTTCAAGAAAATAGTAGGTTCAAAGGGTTCTCCGAAGTTTATTAGTTTCAATATCTCTGAGGTAGATAGAAAGCGCTCGTTCTTCCCTCTAATATGGCAACCCTAAAACTGACGAAATTTCTTTTTGTCTCCGTCTTAGGAAAAAATTCCGCATGTGCAAATTGTGTCACTTTCTTATTGCATCCCCCCATGTCCATTTATGTCCATTGCGCATGCGCTACATTTCTTTGGGCCAATCAAAGTAGTGGGAGGTAATTAACTTCGAAAATTAGGCGGTAAAATTGCTAAAGTCTTACCCTGCACCATTTCTTTTACTTTGCGACCTACTGCAGTTGCGAATCTTTTTTCTCTCACCGTTTTTAAAATCTTTTAAATCTTTATAAAAAAATGTCCAACATGAGCGAGAGCACTTGCCAATTTTTCACTTTGTTGCAGTTCCAAGGAAAGCGAGCAGTCAAAAAAATTGCCTATCTCTTTAAAAATAATCAATTATCCGGTAATTTTACATTTTTTAATGCTACGTGATTTTTCTATTTTTCTTTAAAAATATCAAAACTACAACAAATTCATTATCAATTTTTGAAAATTATTTTTGCGTAGTATTATCAAATTAGCCTTTTTTTGTATCAACACGTTTTTTTACGCCTATAATTTCGGCGCTTTGTGGAGTTCATCGAGTCTACGTCATCCCGTCAAAATTCGCCTAGTTGGCGAATTTCGAATTTTTGAAATCCTGCCAAGACTGCTGTTTACTCCAATCTACGACTTCCTGAAACCAAACAAAAACAAATCAACATGAATAGCTGTAATTTACAACATTATGCATATAAAGATAAATTAATATGCAGAATAAATTGTATCCAGATTTTTATCTCTCGGTTAAAATTCTTAACATTAATTAAAACTTTACGTTAATATTTCGCAAGATAAACTACAAATACAGTTGTATGAAGTAATCCGAGCGTTAGAAAGTTAACCATCTTGGGAGATAAAAGTAGTTATAATTTACTGAATAGATGGAAATATTCGTATATGGTAAAGCACTCGTATCCTGTTTTCAAAATAGTATCGTAATAAATTGAAATTTGAAATTTACAATGCCTTACAATCCACCACAAAACCTTTTCAGAACTTTTTTCAGTTTTGACTGTAGCGATGTTTTATATTACTTTGTACAAAAAAATGTTTTTTACAACAGATTTTTTGTAAAATAATAACTTTTATTGTTATTTTGTAACAGTATAATTCCTTCTTCCTATAGCTGGAATTCTATAGAATTTAAATTATTGTTAAAATGATCTTAAGAATAATAGATATAAAACTACTAATAAAAACATCTAGGATATGCTTTCAGGATAAAGTTATCAATAGTATTCTTCAAAGTGATATCAAGAATCGCATTTTATCTTCAGAAAATTGTTCCAGAGATAAAGAAATGGCACTACAAACTAAATTACGTTCATAAAAGGGGAACCATCTGAAATACTTTTACGGGGAGGAGAGGGGAGAGTAATGGCAATATATATATTAGAAAATCGATCGAAAATAAAAATATTCATTTTGATATTAACTGTTAGTATAGCTTTTTTCTCATCGGAAGAGTTAACAATAAACTCTAAAGCTCTAAAAAAGGGCAGGTTTTTTTTTATTCCGTAGATGTACTATTTGTTAGAATTTCAAAATTGAACATCTCCGAAATCTTAAGTTTAAAACTATAAAAACACGTACTACGCCATAGAGAAAAATGTATCTGTATTTGTGTTTCCCTCAAAATGCGTGGCCGTGATAGCCTAGTGGTCATAGTAACGGACTGGCAGCCGGCGGTTTTCGTAGAGTCATAGATTCAAGCCTTGATGCCCCTTAAGACCCCGCGTGGAGTGGTTGATGCACTTTAAGTCTGTAGATGCTCAAAGTCCTCCCATTGGTATGTGTGGAAGTTTGGAGAGGGGGTGCCAGCTCAGGTGTCGTCCTCGTCACTTAACCGAGGTTCAAAATTACGAGGTCCGTCGCCAATAGCCCTCATGTTGCTTCTAGTGCGACGTTAATAAAAACTAAACTAAAATAAAATAAACTATTGGAAATTTGAATCATAAAATTTTATTAAATTTAACTTTTGGAGTTATAATATTGTTCAATTTATTAAATGTTATGTTTATACATACACTGTAAATTTTTTTAAAGCTCTAGGAGCAGTATATTTTATCCAAGATGTACCTAACAGTAAAGTACACGACTTACAAATGTAAACAGTATTATTGATTATTAACTGCTCATATATAATTATTTATGTTTTCAAATGTGATTTTCTTTACATAGATGCACAATAGGTGGATAACTCGATGTTAAAGTATAACCCCCATTGCTTTTAATTTGAAACATTATTTGAAATTGGTATAAAATAAATTAATTTTTCCTTATAGAAGGCCATTTCAATTACCTTAACGAAGCAGCGTTTTCTCTTTCTTTTAATGTCTTCCACTCAATTTATTGTTATCTTATGGCCATTTTTAAAATAACGCCTTAAAACGCTTTAAATTTTCTCATCAAATTTTCAATTAACTTCTGTAACTACTCATCATACGACGCAATTGTATCTTAATTAAAAACAAAGAAAAAGATATCGTGCAGCTCTGAGCTATACTTTTGGAAGCGTTCCAAACGTAATCAAATTACTATGCGAAAACTTTTCAACAATGAGTGGCATTGATTAGACTTAATATTACGTACATTCCAATCTTTTTTTTTTTTTTTTTTTTTTTTTTTTTTTTAAATTTTTAATAATTTGTGGTTTTTTTTTTTCTTAATTTTTTTTTTTTTTTATTTTTTTTTTTTTTTTTTTTTTGTTAATTGCTTTCAGCTGTTTAAGTTCGTTGAGTTCGATTTTTTGCAAAACATTGAGTAATCTTTCTATTTGGTTATTCTTTTGTATTGGAGAAAAAGCACTTTTCAAGACCGCATTATCTGTAAGATTGATGCGAGAAGAAAATCTCCAGGAATTGTATGTCCTTCAATTTATCTTTTTAGTGAGCATATTTACTAATGCAGTGCTGGATAGCCCGAAATATCTAAGAACCTTAATGATTCAAGTATTTAACTTCTTTTAGGGCTCTCTAAGGATTTATATCGCGTCTAGGCACTAGAAAATCCCTGTTTCTCCTTTTACAAGTAACAGCCCCGATTTTTTTTAACTCCTTAACCCCAAAATCATTTGATTCCTTCAGAATGATTTTCCTTATTTTTTCCAAAGCATTAAATATATCATTTTTACAAACATACCACGCATTCAAAAAAATACATTTAAAGATAGTTAGAGTAGGCAAAATGTTTCTGATGGTTGCCGTTCGAAATTCTAAATGCAATTTTTTTTTCCGATTCAAAATATTAAATTGCAATAATGTATTTCTACAGATATATAAATTGTTATCAAATATATTGTAATTAAAATTATTAAAAAATGATAATACGAAATTCTGATTTAAAGTACAAAGCAGCTTAACAGCTTCAGAAATTAAGCCTGTAATATATTTTAAGAGCTTTTATAAATTAATCGGTGTTTACACTAACTTACAAAGTGTTGGAGAGGGCCCAAAATGCTTAAAAACCTTAGAGACTCAAATATTTATCCTTTTTTAGGGCTCTATAAGGTTTTATCGTCTGGGCACTGTAGTCCCCGTTTCCACTTTCACCAAAAACAATAGCAATTTTTTTATTACTCAAAAAAATATTTTATTCCTTCGAACAGATTTTTTTTTCTCAAAGCATTTAACTGAATCGTGTTTATTAACATTCTATTCTATCCAATGTAATTAAGGATAGTTTGATCACACACGCGCACACACAGGCGCCATTTCTGTTTTTTTGCAACTTGAAATTCCAGTCGCATTTCTTTGATTCCCATTTCAAGTAATTACATTTTCATAATGTAATTCGTCCGATAAAATTATTATGTTATATATTTAATAAGCACTTTTAAGTTATATAATGAGAATTTTCGATTAAGTACGAAGCGACTTAACGGCTTCAGAAATTGAGTTTGTAATATATTTAAGGAACTTCTATAAATAAATCGATTTCTCATTTTTTTATCCTTTTAGTAAGTCAAAATTCCTTTGGAATTTTCTGCATTATTGAGAATCTTGAAAATATAAGAATGAATTTTCCCCGTGAAAACAATTTTTACGTAAAATGGCAGAGATTTTACTATAGTTCTTCAAAATAAATTACTCTCTTTGGAATTTTAACATTTCAGTTTTCAGACACTAATATCAATTTTATTTACTGTTAAAATGTCTTCAGTTTCCTGATTATCAATATTTGATGCTTTAAGACATGGAAAATTTTCCGAGTTCATTTGAAATTTAAATTTTTAAATACTTTCTTGGTGGTGAAGAGAAAAAAAATCGGCAATAAAAATTCCTTTAGCAGATTGGGAATACCTAACAAAGTCTAGGTAAAATAATATTAAAAGGATAGTTGTGATTCCATCTGAATATTTTTAAAATAAATTGTTAATATTTTCTTTAAAAAGTTAATGAAAGGCAGAGAAGAACGAAATAACTAGTATATGTATCGAATTGAAATGCAACGAAGTGGAAAATATTACACATTTAATCATTATAAATAATTCAATATAATGACTTACTTTAAACCAGCATTGACTTACCATGACTTATATAATGAAAAAAATAAATTCTATACAAATATTAAAATTTTAATAAATAAATTCCGTTTGCAGGCAATCTAAAAAACTTTACTCGAAAAATGTTGTTATATAGGAACAATACAAATGTATGTAATATCTGTATATAAAGAATATATTGATAATGTAAAAAGTAACAGTTCATACTCATACAATGGAATTTTTTTTTCTCTTTGTGATACTTTTCCAATAAACAGGGATAGAAAGAGAGCTAGTTCAAGTTACGGAGGCCCTATTCTCATAAAGGTCTCACATAGGGTTTCATTAACACTGTAATTGCTTGTTTAAAGAAATTGCAAAGTGATTTTTATATCCCAATCAAGGATCCTTGGAGTCTATTGCATCGTTTATAAATGACAGAGAAGACTATATAAGGAGTTTTAATAGATCCTTGAGAAGGATTTCAAAACAAAGTTTTATGAATTGCATCATTTTTGTGTATGCATTTTATTTATTTATTTATTTATTTATTTTAATTTGTCCGTTTGCTAGATCTTTTCGAAATGTATATTCAAAACGTTTCTTTTATTCTTAAAGTTCATTAACTACTCCTGGAATATATTTGTTCCAAAAACTAATTTACGCTTAATCTGGGCTTTACTTTCTTTGCTGGGTTCGTTTTAAAGTGATATTTCAAGATGCAATGATTTTGCTGGAACAGAACATAGAAAAGATAAAAAAAGAAGATAGTTCAACACAAATAATCAAGGATAACGTTTGGAACATTTTAAGGGATCTGGAGTACAATCACATTGATTTTCTTGTATCGTTCTTAAAAGTCATCGACATTGTGGACATGTGGGTTCGCTTTGGGATTATAAATATATGTAGAATCTCTGTTCGATGTCTGTTGAGCATTTAAGTTTCAACAATTATATACAGCGTTCAACAGGTTAAATTACATACATTTAGTTTCCTTTTATATATTTAAACAATAAATTTAAAAAAATACAGTTATGTGAAAAATATGTAATACATGTAAAAAGTAACATGAATATTTTAAACTCCAATTTAAGGCTCCCGTCTTCCAACCATTTTGATTTCAAGAACGTAATGTTAATCCTATAGAATTTCTATTTTCCTTCTCAAATCTAGGTTATTTTTTTCTATATGAATGCAATAAAGTGCAACCGGAGAAGCAAAAAGTAATGAAGGTTCGGCGGTCAATGATTTTCCGACCCCGTGGAGGGGGGAATTGTAATTGGCGACCTTGATGCGGCAGAGTTGTTTCGAACCCTGGACCAGTGGTTTCAAAGAAAAGTTGATTGGTCGATTGTTGTCATGCCAAAACCAACTTGGCTAAAGAGAACGCCCTATTCGAGCCAGTTAGTAAGGCATTTGAACTTCTGGCGCTGTTGTAGTTGAGAGTCGCTGAATACTCCCCTTTTAGTATCATCATGATGATAAGAAAATAAATATTGGTATGTACAGAAAGTTGCTTTTTGATTTTTTCAGCCATTACTGCAATATATCCATCCCCTACCTGTTGAATTGAGTTTTGCTTGGGACAGTTTCCATTTGAGCCATCGGCTGTCTCGTGTTGAGTGGCGGGTCTCGTCGACACGTGCACCAGAGACGGAATATCACTAGTCGTGATTTGTGTCAGAGGCAAGTGTTTTGCATCGGGGGACATATGCAAACGGAAGGTATAGGCTGTGCTGCCATCTAGTGTTCAAGTTGATTGGTCATTTTTTGTCATGCTAGTAACTAGGCTAGCCACAACTAGGCAAAAGAGAACGCCCTATTCAGACTAATTAGTAAGGCATTTTAACTTCTGATGCTGTTGTTGTAGAGAGTCGCTGCAAAGGTTTCTGCTTAATAACATTTTCTCCTCAATTATTGAACACATTTTTAAGAACTTTTCAAGACAGGAAAGCCCATATCGAAGCTTTTTATTTAGTTTTCTGTATTTATACGGATCAGAAAAGACCAGAGCAAAGAATTTTTATTCCGTTTTAATGGAAAAAAGGTAATTATATCTTCATTTTCTAATTATTTTGTAGTTTTCTAATATTTAATGCAACAGTATTTTCATCACATGTAAGATAAAGTGACCATATACTAATCTTTCATTATAAGACGGAAAATAAAAATTATATTCCGTAAATTTAATAAAATCTTTCCGAAGTTTTTTCTAAAAAAAAGTACTATTTTTTACTTTTTCGTTGCATCAGATTCGTAACATATTTTTATGCCAATTAACTTGGACATAAATATGTGTTTTCTTTAGCTTGAGTGCGCCTTGATCTCCCCAAAACATTTTCGATTAGCATTGTAATCCAAAGACAAATATTTATTAGCCTCTCATATTGGAAAAAAATTACTTTAATCGCTTATTAAGTCCGATAGCAGTTCATTTTAAATATTCTAATTTTAACGAAATATTTGATGGCTACAGAAGCATTCGGAATATTATTATATATTTAATGCATTCATTGTTTACCTACAACAAAAAGAAATTATTTTTATAACAGTAGCTAGGGCCGTTCATGATAATTTTGCTATATGATTAGTAGTAAAAGAACAACTCTACAACTGTCAAATATTTAATTTACATTGCTTCAAACATTTAAAGAACAAGCAATTGGAAATAGTTTCGATTTTCTTTAAAAATACTTGTATCTCCTTTAAATATAAAATAATACATGTGAAATAAGAAGCACTTGTTTTTTCTATTGTATTTTAAGACTTTTAAAGGAGACTTTATTATATAAAATATTAAAAAAGCAAAAGTGTTACAAATTATTTTTATTGTTCGTTATTACCATTAAGAAGACTTTTTTCAATACTTCCATAAATATGATCTTCCACACTGGAAGTTTAAGAGACTATTTAATGAAATTTAATCATTAATCATGTGTGCTAAAACTAAAAAAAAAATATAATGCCTTAAATTTTAATATATTATAAAATTCTATAGAATATTAATATAATGAAACATCTTCAAAGTCTAGGTCATTTCCAATTTTTAATGGCTTACGTCATTGAAAAAAAGGCGCCCTAATTAAAACTTACACTGCGCATTTCAAATAATAGAATCAAAAATAAGTTATTATATATATATATATATATATACACTATTTATTATATATGTATAATAAATTTGAACATCTCATTTAATTTAAGTCTTTTTAATCACTTATACTTTCTTCCTTCGATATAATTTATTTGTTGCAATTGAAAGTGTTCGTTTTACAAATGATTTGAATGTGATCAGCGCTTGAGATATTAAACATTGAGGTATCACTAAACGTAACTGATGACTTCAGATCGTACTTTGTTGATTTATATAAACTCGAAGAATGTGGATTATATATTTCATGAAGTAATAAATATAAAACTGTATAAGAAAATAAGTGAAAAACGGTTTATAACCCATGAAATATAACAACCAAAACAGATAAGTGGTGTGGTATTTCTTCTCAAAGTGGTTGATGAGCCAGTCCGATCCAATGTTCCTGTTCACGTGACAGTTATGCAACACGACCAACTCGTCTTCTCCGAAATATATTGAACTAGCTGATACCCGCCCGCTTCCCTGGATAGACGATAATATGTAAGATATCAAGAAAAAATTTCAATTTTCAAAACGTTAATGATAATCTAAATTTAAAATTTTAAGAAATTGATCGTCTGTAATAATGATTATCCTCGACTTTCAAATATATGAAAAAAATAAAAAAAAAATTAGTTAAAAAATCATCCCTTTATATATAATATGGATAAAATTCATTCCGCCGTATACATGTTACACCTAGTATTACCAAAGATGCAACCGTTTGTCAGAACATTCATCATGTGCTTAGCTTTCAAATGAAATACCCTCACAATGGCATCTTGTCTATCATAAGATTTTTGTTGTTATCTCAAGACATCTACCATTATTTGTTATTTTTCCATTTCGCACGCGCAAATCTCACCAAGTAAACTTAATTGGTGACAATACACTGTAAACATGTAAAAAAATATATTCCGTTTAGCGTCGGTCATATCATTTTTGGCAATAAAGTCGCAAAAATAACATAACCGATGGATAAGAGTAGATTAACGGATGAAAAATACATTTTGGATAAGTCTTCCGTAAAATCCGTTCTTAGAGAGCGTCTACATCGCAAAATGAGTAACTATGCTAAATTTCAAGTCAATCGGTTGTATAGTCTTTGAGATCTCGCGATGAGTCAGTCAGTGGTATTTCGCTTATATATATATAGATTAATATATCAGCCTTAACAAGTAATTCATGGACTAGAAAGTATGCATAATAGAGATTCCTAGCATGATATCGTGAACTGAAACTCGGGGGGAGGGGAATAAACTGGGCTAAAACTACTTTTATGTTAATGAAAAATGTCAACTGAAGGCAACTTACGAATTCCAACTACCAACAGATGTTAAATTGAACAGACACGGCTACTAGCACAAAAATTAGTGAATTGCAAGTCTCCAAAAAATGATTAACCAGGCCTCTTCTTTCAAAAAAGCGGTTGCCGCATGAACTGTAACATTTGGTTGGTTGGTTGGTTGGTTGGTTGGTTGGTTGGTTGGTTGGTTGGCTGGCTGGCTGGCTGGCTGGCTGGCTGGCTGGCTGGCTGGCTGGATTTATTAACATCGGACAAGAAGCAACTCTGGGGATATTGGCGACGAACCTCGTAATTTTGAACCATGGTCAAGTGACGAGGACGACTCCTGAGCTGGCACCCCCCCCCCCCCTCCTAATGTCCAAACCGTGCTAACGGTGTTCTGTAACGAAAGCAAGTCAAAGCATTATTGCCACAAAAAATGGTTCCATGATATGTTTATTTGAACTTCACAGAAACATTTTGTTGATTTTTTTTTGTTGTTGGACATTTGTAATGATTATGTTACTTTTTCACATTTTTTTATAAATACTTTCATTAGTCTTAGAATCAATAAAAAATATTTTAAGAAGTTGGGGTATATTATGTAATTTGTATTAAGCTTCATATTTATTAAGGACATATTTTACTTAATAATAAAATAATTATGTAATTAATTATGTGACATGGGGCTATTCAAGATTTTCTCTCAACTAACTTTAATGACTTTTTGTATAAATAAATTTGCATTAAAAAATGGAACCTATAAGTATAGTGTGGGGGTGCGTGCGTGCATGTGTGTGTGCACTATAAACGTGTGTGAATTGAAATAAAATTATAAAAATAATTCAAAATGCATAACTTTATGAACTTATTAGTTTTTTTGGTTTTATAAGGTTCTTCTAAATTTTCAAAGAAATAAATCCTTTTAAAAACAGTAGGGAAAATGATGAAATTATAACTCACACATAATTTAGAGTACATAAATAAATAAAACAAAATACTCAACGTCAGAAAGGAAACAACTTTCTCAATTCTACAGAAAATAACAGTTGTGTTTCATTAAAGTAATTTATTGAAATCAGGTTTCCAAATTCACAACGTCAGTAAATCAGTATCGTTTAATATTTGTCACACATTTTGCTAATGTAAGCAAAACGAATTAAACCGAAATCTTCGCTTCAGAATAAGAACATGGCAAAAAACTTGCTTTATTCATATATTTTAAAAACATCACATAATTGGTGTCATGCCATTTAATGTAAAAGTAAATTAAGATTGGTAAATATTTATAGAATTCGAGAGAGAGGCACAAAACGAATTTTTTAAAAACATTCGTACTCCTCTTTAAGTGTGAACATGCGTATGAGTATGAGTTTAAATGTATTTCCCCGAAATTCTTTGAAATTTCAATTCTTTCCCTTCCAAGCATATCGATAATCGCAACAGATGAATAATTTATGAAGAATAGCTATGTTCCTTTTCACTACTCATCCTGAGATATTTAAAATTGAATCATTATAATTATTTTTTTAAAAGAATTATTTAAAAGGGGGGAAGAAAACATTTTCTCTGAAGTATAATTAAACAAGAGAATGTTAACTGTAGAAGTAAAAACAAACAAGTCAAAGAAGAAGAAAACCTTAGAGTATATATACTTTAAAAAGGCGATTGGTGCTTTATAAACTTCCTCAATTTATCAAGTGATAAACAAACAAAAATTGTATTAGTTGATGATTTTTTAATAAATTTTTAATCTATAAAATATTTTTGTTATTTTAATAATTGTTGAAATGACTATAATTCATTTATTTTTAGATGTGATTTATAATAAGAGTAAAAACATTTGAATTGAAGAAATTCATACAATTATCATAGCTAAATTATTACTATAAATTAAATATTATTAATATAAATTTGCGAATGATTTGTAGTATAATTACTGTAAATCTTATTATTGTCAAATATCACACTTTTTTTTTATTTTTTACAAAATTCTAAGGGTTTGGAAACAAGAAGAAATTTGCATTTAAGGCTCCAGTCTACCCGCCATTTTTATTTCGTCAGCTTAATGTTAATTCTATGGAATTTCGACTTTAATTCTTACATCTTTACTATTTGATTTATTTGAATGCAATAAATTACATCTGAAAGAGAAAAAAAAATAATGAATGTTTCTGTGGAATTACTTTTCCCCTCCGATTTTTAAAAATATTTTTTAAATACCGGATAACTCACAAACGAATCATTAAAATAAGAATAAAAATGTTTTTAAGAATCGGAGGAAAAAAGACGGGAGCCTTAAGGTTCTAGACAAGAAGCTATTTTAAAAAGCAGAAATTGTAAACATTAATCGAAATTTTAAATGTTATTAATTTCAATGAATTCTGAATACAAAAATTAAAAAGTATTACTTAAAAAATTCTGGGAAAATTATTTTCCTTGAGTTCTGTAATAAAGATCCAAATATTTTCACATTAATGGTTTGTTTTATAGTGAACATTCGCGCTATGAATGCAAAAGTTAAATTACTATAGGGATACATAAAATTACCTTCTTTACAGTGATGCAAAGAAACATATGCAAGCCCCCTTTCCCCTCCGGGGGGGGCCCCTCCCCAAGAGTTTTTCTGGAAACCGAAATATTTTTGAATTTTTTTTTTATTATACTGTTATAGATGCTCTAAACTTAAAAAAATATATTTAGAAAAATGAACTTTTTTTCCCTCTTCGTGCTGAAATTTTTTCATTAGTAAGACGAAAAATGATTCCATCTAAAACCAATTCCTGAGTAAAGAATATAAAAGCCTTTGCTGTTTCCTCAATGTTCCTCTGGGTCAATGTTTAAAGACGAAGATTCCTATTGAAGATGCAATCCATCCCTCCTCCTCCCAACAATTTTCTGGGAAAGGAATACAGAAGGCATTCTTTTCCCGCACGGTGATCTATGAGCATCTAAAACAGATATTAATATTCCGTTCTATAAAAACCTTTTAAAAAAACTGTGGAATTCCTTGGAAATAATAATATTAAAAAAAACACACACACACAAAAAAGCGACATTCCATCAAAGATAAATCATAACATATTTATTTTCTTGCTCTCTAAAATTACACTGTTGCCAATGTTAACAACAAAAAGAATAAAACAGAGGATTCTGCTATAAAAATCAACTATTAAATTAAATATTAAAATTAAAGAGCAAATAAATTAATAAAATAGACAATAATATTCTGTTCGGATATCAAAATAAGGCAGATGATAAAATATTAAATTAAATGCATATTAGCAATGTAAATATACCCTAAGTATACTGAATGTAATTTTTGTTATCAGAATGTATTTTATAATGTCAATCTTGCTTTTAAATTTTTTTTTCTAATGAGGACTATGGACACAACTCGTCTTCGGAAAAGTTCATCTCAATGTATCACCTCTTTCTCATCACAAAACACAAAGCAGTTATGAATTCATTAAATAGTTTAGTCAATCGGAAATTGATCTCATGTTCTGCAGATGAAAATAAATTAGAAATACTTAAAGAAACATTATTCTGGTTTCTCAACTTGTAGTACTAATACTTTGACTGCAGAGTGTCAACTGCAGAAAAAGAAATAACCGGTACAATTCAAAACTTCAAACTTCAAAAGAAGTAAAACTTCTACAGAAATTTATCTACGTTGCACTTTCTTGCATAGATATTTCCTCAAAATTATCCAAAAACTTAATAAAAAAAATATATCACCTTTGCCTATTGCCACAAGTACTGCTGAAAAATTTTCAACAATGAAATATTTAAAAACTATTAAGAAACAGTGTCCCTGAAATGTGTTTCATTGGATACAGATTATTATACATATCTAAAAATATATGTTAGTGAGAAAAAAAAGTATTTTGCAAAAACAAAAACAGAGGGTAAATAATACTTTGTAGAAAAGTGTAGAGTTTTTCATTGCATTACGTTCACGCCTTTTTAACCTATATTTTTTTTTAATTGTGACCATTTTTTCAATCATCAAATGTTTTTATCAGCTTTTTAATATTGTTGGATTTCCCTGATTCAGGATCGTAAGAATTTTTGTTCTCATGTACTCTCTCTCTCTCTCTCTCTCTCTCTTTCATTTTTCTTAAGTGATCTTTATTTTTGTAACTTTATTAAAATTGTATCATTCCTTGAGCATATTTCAATAGGAGAAATAAGATTGATGTAACGTATTCTTAAGTTTTTACCAAATGGTAATTCTAAACTAAAGAAATTGCTTCTTTCACGACATTGACAATAAGCATCCCCCAAAATTGATGTCTGGGTACACCACTGCTTCTTTTGTAAGAAATGACGAGTAAAAAACATCTATTAAAAAAAATCAATATAAATGCCCTAAGCCATTAACTACGATAATGTTTTTTGTCGTATAACAGCAATTATTTAATAACTGTATCAATTGATTAATTAAAAATGCGAGGTTTCCTTCGGCAATTATTTTACCATTTAAAGGTAATGCAAATTTAACGTAGTATATTAAAAACGATGTTAATTTTAATTTCAAAAATTATTTTATTTTATTTTTTAGCAGACTATTCCTTAGCAGGATAAAAAGTTGTTAAAAATATGAATCCTACCAAGCTTGGGATAATGTTTTTAGTCCGGCATGCTGATATAAGTACTATAACATATAAACTTGTTTTTAAAATTTGAAATTAGTGTGTTATGGTGCATATGGTATGCTAGTTTTCGAATCTAATTTGCTAAACTTTAAAAAAAAATCATTCTATATAATTTCAAATTATCCTGAATTCAAACTTTTCATAATATGAATCCAATTTAAGTACAAATTACTACTCCTGTGAAAATGAAGCAAAGAAAGGTTTTAATGTATAAAGCAATCTTGAACTTAATACATGTGAAAGAAGCATTTTATTCTTCTAGTTTAGCTGAATTCATAATTCGTTAATAGCCGTTAATTGAAATAATTCTAATTATTTTTAATTACTATTCTGCTTGAAGTTTCATACTTCAAAATTATTAATTCGCTTCCTTCTTTGATTAGAAACAACATACCAGAAATATCTTAATATATACCCCGAGGAATTACCTTTTGGGCCTCCATGGGCACGAATTCTTTCTGTTTTACGTTACAATTTTTCAATTCTTTGTCATGTTTAGACTCTTAATATATCTAGAAAACAGACTGCCTGGCTCTCAAGTCTCACCGAGTGGCGATTCAAACCATGGATATAATTCAAAATCATTGTAAAAATTATCAAATCTCACCTTTCATATACTTTAATATAATTCAAACATCAAGCTCCAATTAAAAGACATACTTTTATGAAACTCTGGGGCTTTTCTATACCTGATCAGAAAGTATATAATTATTTACCCTGCAATTACTTTTTTTTTTGTTTTTAGTTGAATATATAATTAAAACACGTTTTTTCTTATGGATTTCCTTAACACTTGGAATTTCCATAGCCATCGGCGTTCATTTCTCTAAGTATTTTAATAATCTTCAAAACAATGAATCTGATTTCAATATTGAGTTATTAATATTCAGAAGAAATTTATTTTACTAATTAATGAAAAAATTATATTTATTTACTTATTTTTAAAGTTTTCAAGTGCACACTGAGGTTTTTTTTTACAGAAAAACCCACTCTATGACGTAACAATTTCTCCGACCAATTGTAACTTTGGCTCCGCGACGGTCGCACGAAATTTCGGAGAAATAGAACTTCTAAATTTGTAATCATGACTCATATAGAGTAAAAGTGCGATCGGTTTATTTATTTTGTGTTGATAATTTTTAGTGAATGGGTTGTGGATTTTACGCTCTGCACCGTGATGTAGAATCTGTATACTTATAAAGTCGCGTAAGTTTAATTCTTTGTTTAAGTCATTAAATTTAACCGTTTAATGCTATTGTTTATCAAAAAAATTATAATGTATCTTAGATGTAATACTTGTAAAAATATCCCTCTAATATATGTTTTAAAGTGTTACTTTTTATTACATTAGATATTCCTTTATTTTAAAATAATAAATAAAAAAATTTCTTTCAATCAAAATACACTTCATGAAAATTAACAGTACTGTGAATTTTTCAGGATCATAAGAATAATGTTATTTTTCTCATAAAGTACCTTAACATGTTAAACTTCTTAATAATGTGAAAGAAAATGTATTTTACGTGATGCATTTTGCACATGATCTAAAACATTTTTTGAGAAACTAAATGTGAAAAGCTCTCTCGGAATACACTGTAATTCTGTTTCTGTAACTCTTGAGACCAGCTATATTGAATTAAATTTAAGTTTTCTACTCTTCAGATTGTCAGAAGTAAAAGTTTAATTGATTGACTTAATAAACGATTACACGATTTATAAATAGTTTCATCTGATGTTGCTTCTGTGTTGTCATTTGAGAGTATGACAATTGTCTATTCTCAAGGAACATCCTGTCTTGTCTACCTTTTAAATTTATACTAGTGTATTTTGTTCCTTTTTAAAATTATTTTTTTTATTAGTTGCAATTTTTTTTCACATGGTTTGCAATGCAAGAGCATCAACGAGTTTAAATTATTCCTAATAAATAATTGGGATATCTGGATAAAATTTATTCCTTATTATATATGTATATTATTTGATCCTTTGTAGATAATATTGTAAACTACAGCTGTTAATATATATTTGTTCAGTTTCAGAATACCATAGATTGAAGTAACCAAAATATAATAAAATTTCAATTATTATCCCAGGATAGTAATACAGCTTAATTATTACTAAGAAATAATAGAAATAGAAACTTAATTCTTAAGACTTCTCTACTGAGTCACCATCTAGAGAAAAACATATCTTGCAGCATTTCTTGATCTTCCGAAGGCCTGTAGAAAATCGATGAAACTCTTTATCTTATCCGAACAGTGGATTACTTCATTCTACAATTTTTTAAATCCAAACAAATCGTCATTAATAGCTGTAATTTACAATATTAGTACAAAAAGATTAAATAATGCATAGAATAAGTTTTATCTGGTATCTCAGTTATTTTTTAATTAATAATTAAAACTTTTTGATACTCCCTTGTATGTAAAAAGGTATCTTTTCTTAAGTGAAAAATCACAATTGTATAAATGTAACTAATTTTATTCCTGTTTTTATTTCACAATTTAACAAATTCATGTCATTTTGTGAAACGTAATTCCCCCCCCCCTCCCCCGTGTTTTAAAATTTTACTATCTGCAATGATCTTTTGACAGTTCTATGGATTTTTTTTTTCTCCTTAATTAACTAATCCACTAAACTGAAAAAGGATTTTCAAATTCATAATTAATTTCTGCATGAAATAAAAGTTATCGTTACATTGACTATTTATGGAAGATATAAATTTTTCAAATTCATTTTTATCAACCATATTTATTGAATAAATTTTTTACATTGAAACAAAGAACAATTTATTTAAAAATATTTACATAGGTTATTTGTAAAAAAATTAGCACACAATATTCTGTTCGAATAACTTTTACTTATATATGGGTAAATTTTATAACTGACTTTATAAAATGTTGTTTTTGTTGAGAGTTGTGATATTATATATTAAAATTGTGCAAAATTTATTGTAAAATTTTGTGGAATTAATTTTGTAAATCATAAGTTATTATTTGTATTTGAGTAATGAAAAAGTATTTTAATTTTTTGTTGGTTTCATTATATTTTTGTTAAATAAATTAATACTTTAAGCTGCCTTAACAAAATGTTTTTGCATATATATCAAGGTAGTTTTAATTAAAGGCTTCCATTTGATTGTTTTTATTCATTTATTTTATTTTGGCATATTCCCTCGGTACTAGGCATTGAGTTTGGTTTGCCTTCTTGATTAGCAATAGTTTTGTCATTTCCTTGCTAACCTAGGGAACTTGCAAGAAACCTTGGGACAAAATGAAGGAAAAGGGGGTTTGAGAAAAATGTCCCATATTGAGCCAAAAGCATGAAAAAAATCATCCAATTATGTCAATATCACATCAACAAATATGTGATATGACTTTTACTGATAATTTTACATTTGTAATTGCTTTCTTTTTAATGTTTTGACCTATCTTTATATTATTAGACTGCTAATGTTAAGTACTGTATGATTTCATTACATTTTATTGTTTTAAATTTTAAATGTATAATTATTATAGTGGGAAAAAAAACAGAATACATTAGAATATAACAAAGCATTTTTTTTAAAAAAAAAATAATATAACTCTGTCTAAATCTGTCTAGTGGGTCTGTTGTAAACGTTTGTTACCTTCTGAGTCATTGGCTCTTGAGAAATTACTGTTTGAAATATGAGTTTTTTGTATGATTTTTACTCTTTGAAATATAATTTTTTTCATTAATCCTGTGATAATAATATTTCTTGTTGTTGTTACTAAACAACTGTTTTTTTTTTTTTTTTTTTTTTTTTTACTCTGTGTAATGGTTGATATTGGATAATATCCACTTATCTCCTTGCTATATTCTGCTAATAACTATAGATTGGATTATTGATTAGTATGTATGCCTGTATGTATTACTTTATTATGAAGGTATAAATAATATTCATAGAGCAATGTATGTCATTTATAGGAATATGGTATAACTAATTTCTGCCAAATATTTTATATGCCATCTTTTAAAATGGATGCCTATTAATTTTATAAACCATTATTTAATGTTTTATAAAAGCAATATTTGTTTGAAAATTATCGATAAAAAAAATAAAATTGTTCATAAATTGACTTTTTATGGTAATTATATTGATGATTTCCTGATTGATATTGCTTGTATAGTTTTAATTTTAGGGAGACAAAAGATCAGTGCAGTTGATTTTTGTGTAAGATAGATATCCAATTTGTTTTGTCTTGTTTCATTAATACACTGCTTATCAGGCATCTTAGTGTTTTTCTACAAGTTAATCAGTGATTAGCGGTTAAAATTACTTATTATTTTTAAAAAGATTTTTTTTTTATTTTACTTTTTTGTTGAAGAGTGGTATTTTCTTGCAAAAACACAGCCTTCTAAAACCTAAATTGAATTTTGTTGGTAGATTTCCCACAACAGTGAATTTTGAAGCTTACTTACCTCTCTTTACGTTATCTTTAATTTTTAAAGTTCTTGCACTGTACTTATATATTTATTGTGTAAGATTTAGATATTTCTCAAATTTTTAAATTCAAAGTGATTCTCAGTGATTTGTAGCTACAAAATTGTGAACTAAGTTTAGTAACTAAACAGCTATGAGAACCATAATTTCAACTAGTTTTTGCTATGAAGAAAGTGCCTATGTTTTTTTTTTTTCTTCCTATCTTCCTTGTATGTACTTCAAAATTAAAAGTTTGAAGTTAGTATGCTGATCATTAGTTTTTTTAATAGTTGCAAGATATTTTCAGTTAAAGTTAGCCTGAAAAATGCATTTAGTATGTTGTGTTACATCAAGAACGTATTGAAGCACTAAATAATGTAAATTAGTAATTATCTGTATTTGAATAATTGTATATTTAATGTACATAACAAAAGTAAGAATTGCATAGTAAAAGAACCCTCTTTGTCTGTGGAGTAAAAACAAATGTAAGATTCCTTTCATTTTTTGCAAAGCTTAATAGTATAATTTGTGTATTGATTTTAATATTGTTAAGGGTGGGGTCTCCCTTAATTCATTGTTAATTTTCTTGTGCAATCAATAGCTATTCATAAGTTACAAGGTCTGTTTTATATTTGCAAAAATTTATTATACTTCTTTTTCCTTTTCTGAAGTAATTGTATTTTAATTCAAAAAAAATTGTACATTTATGTACATACTGGTCACAGGTTCCCCCCCCTTCAATATTTCATTGTGTCATGTATTTCATATATTGCAATAAGATTTGTGAATTTACATTAATTGTAAGTTTATATTATTATCCTTAGTCATTCTAAAACCTTCATTAAAAGTGAAATTAGTCTCATCAATGTTTGCAATTTCCTAATGAAAAATTTTCATCATCCAACAGACTTGACAGGTTTTACCTAGCTATGCATCCTACTTCCTTTTTTGTATTTAAAATTTTGTATCACTGTCCTTACATTTAATAAAGTGTTTTCTAATTTCTCCATGACTTTATTAAAGGGGGGAATGCATTAAATGTCTTCTTTTTTTCACTATTAGACCAGAATTCGCTCTTTATAAAATAATAATAAAAAAAAAAAAAAACGCTTGTTAAGTGTCCTACATTTTCTTGGACATAGAATGAATCTTGATTTCACTGGCATTTGATGTTTAGATTGTAAAATATTGAAATATGTCCTTTATTATTAATAAATTTAGCTGGTGCTACTTTTCATTCAAATTTTCTAAATTTATTGTGATTTTTATATAGTTATAATCAAAATCTAATTTAATGTTAACAATAGGAATGAATATGAATTTAAAAATAATAACATTTTTAGAGAAGTGTAATTTATTTTCAACTTTGATAAAGAGCGTTTTAAAAATTTTCTGGTAATTAGATTAATTTTTTGTTATTTTTGAGATTCTGAAGGTTTCTTAAACTTTAAATATGAATATAAAAAATCTGAACTTACAATTATCACTGATCTGCAATAATATAAAACAATATATTTTAATTCTTGTTATTTTTATTACTCCTTTTTTTTAAAAAAAAGAAAAATTATGTGAAATAATTTAATGTATTCATACATATATATATATATATATACACACATACACACACAGAGTTATTCAAAAAAATGGACTCAATTTAATTAATTTGTATTTCAAGAGATATAAACTAGATATGAACTGTCTACATACTGAAGGAAAGAGGATAATCCGAGGATTTTTAATCAATCCCTTCCTCAGCGATGGATAGGTCATATGTAAAATCAAGACTTATCTCTACACTTCTGGTCACTGAGATCTCCTGATCTCACATCTTTGACTTTTTCTTGTGGGACTATGTGTTAAGGAAGCTGTTTACTTCCCATCTGTACCAAAAACTCTGGCCAGCCTGCAGAATCATGTCACTGCTACAATGTACTCAGTAACACAAGACATGCTTTTTCGCACAGGGAACAAGCTTAGCTACCTTTAATGTTTGCCTTGCAGCAAAGAGGGGACATATTGAACATTCATAATCAGTGTTTTTAAAAAAAAAAAAATTGAAACTTCTTTATATTAGTACGTAGATTGTTCATGTATAATTTATTCTTCATTAAATACAAATTAATTGAATTGGGTCTACATTTTTGAATGTGTGTGTGTATATATATATATATATAAAGATGAATATTCAGTAATTTATATATTTCTAAAACAATGTAATTTCATTATTTTTAAATAATTTATAATAATGTAATGTTTCTTACATTAAGGACATATTTGATATTTATCCTTCAATCATTTTATTTGTATTAATTTATTCAAGATTTTTTTAAAAGGTTATTTTATATCTTGCACCTGATGGTGAAAACAGTAAATATATATATATTTTTTAATGAAATAAATCTTAAGTGCAAGTTTTACTTATTTATTAGAAGTCATGTTTTAAGTAATTGTTAAAGCATATATATCATTTTACACTTACTTTTATTTACCATTTTACAACATATCTATAAGAATATAAACCTAAAGGACTGTTAAAAATAATTATAAAAAGACATTAAAGGATTAAATAACTTTTATATACCATTTTGCAACATATTTCAAAGAACATAAACCAAAAGGACTGTTAAAAATAATTGTAAAAAAAAAAAAAACATTAAAATATTAAATGAAGTTTAATTGATGTATCAAATCAAGCTTATTAAATATTTTTAAAAACACTTCCTTACAATGTTTCTAAAAGGCATAAACAAATGACATTGCTAATTCATCATTGAAAGGAATGATAGTATCAGCATGTTGCAACATTCTTTCGATAAAATTTTTTGCAGCCTTCTTTCTCTCTCCTTGTTTGTCTGCCTTTGATTTCAGTTAATATCTTTTTGCATATTAATGTTTTAATCTTTAATTTTAAATGATTCAAATATTTTCATTGTTTTTAAGCAACATTTTTTTGTTTTCTAAGTGATAAAATTATTGCTTAATTGGCTGTATAAGTTTCTGACACCAGATCCTCATGGGATATATTGTGCTTAATTATAATTAGGGAATTATTGCTTGAATGAAATATTCTCAAACAATATTTTTTCCTGGAGTTTTATTTCTGTGGAAAAGATTTTTTTTTTTTTTTTTAATTAAAACTTAGTTCTTTTTTATACTAAAATTTTTATTCTTGTTTTTTATTCAGACCTTCAATAAACTTATTTATTATATTGTATTTACATTATATGTATAATTTTTTAAACTACTTGCTATTTATTCTTTACTTTTCAGACATAGAAAAATTACAAATTGGTTTCCCAAGACTTGAAAACCTTTACTTTATAATTATCCTCAAGAAATAGCTTAAAACTGACAAAAGTTCATTAGAAACTGTAAAAAAATTAATTAATTATTTTTGTTTATTTAATCATCTCTTCTCAAACATTGTGTAGGCTTTATATATATTTATATAATTTTTGTAAATGTTTCTTTGAAAAAATAATTACATCCACTCTGCATTTTTTAAAAATCTTCATTAATAAATTTCTAAAGTTTAATCATATATTCCACATTTAAATTGTTTGTATACCATTCAATAGTACATATGCTAAATAAAAAAGTGTATATTCATTGAACAGTTTTTTAAAAAAATTCATTTGATATGCATTTTAATTACTTGAATATAAATATCAAGAAACAAAATATTAATATTTTCCTAAATAGGCCTCTATTTTTAAACAATATGTCTTATATCCATTTAGCTTATTAAAGAATTAGTCATGTTGCAATTTATTCCTTTTTCAAAATGCTTATTTTTGGATATTTCCATTTGGAAGTTTATTTTGAAAATGCTTCTACCTAAATTGTTAGAAAAGTATATAATTTTACGAAAGATAAAATATAGGTTACTAAGTTGAAAGAGATTTCTGTTGTAAGTAAATTCAAGTTTTGAGCTATGTGGATAACAGAAATAAAAGCAAATCATAGTTTTAATTCTAATTTTTCTAGATAAGGAATAAATACTAAGAATTGCTAAACATTCAAATTATGTCTTTAAGCTTCATGAGAATTTAAGTTTGTTGAAGGAGTGGGCACATGCGAGACGTTCATCTGGTAATTTATTCGATCATCGCGTTTTATACTGCCGAGAAAAACACTGTACGGGCTTTTACGGAAAAATTTCGATTTTATCGAAAATTATTTCAGGGTTTTTTTTTCATCCTCCTAAAAAAACTGATTCATTATCTTAATGTTCAAAAAAAAAAAATTCCGATCTGACTTTTTGTAATATTGCACCATCTTATTACATTATAAACTGCTCGATCTTTTTCCATTGGGAAATAAAAGCGGTAAAAAATGTATGGTTTTTTTTTAGTTTTTTTATTTAATTTTTATTATTAAATTTTTTTTTTTTTTTTTTTTTTTTTTTTTTGAAGCAAAAAATAAATCGGAATTAGAAATTCGGTGAAATTAAGGCGACCACTTATCGTAGATATTGTAACAATTTGTGTTATAATTTAACATTTCCTTTTGTAATTTGATTTCCATTGCTTCTACTTTTCTTTTGTCTTCTGTTCTGAGAATATTTCAGAAAATTGAAGTTTATGAGGGACGCATGCAATTTATCTTTAAAGAAGCACAATATCGTATAATTTATAAAGCAATACTTTTTTCTTAATATTTTTTTCTATCCCTACGTTTGCTGCTATTTAGTGCCATTCATTAAATCGCGAGTAAGGCGCCGTATTTCTGTCAAAAATAGACACGCTACCCGACACTGAATCATCAGATACGCTTTCATTGATTTGGAGGTGGAGTGAGCCTCGTACATTCGGCGCCAAATCTACTACGACCCCCATCGGCCAGTATTGCTTTTGTGATCCATTCTGAATCATCGCATGATGATTAAGAGCTCCAATTCACAGATTTTTTTTTTATCATAAATATTCAAACAATATCAGATAAGATTAATTTTAGTAATCAAATTTATCTATTTTGATTTAAATATTTTTTTTTTTTTTTTTTTAATTTCTGACCCCCTCCCAATGTTAAGTCATTGTATTCAACTTGGCAAGAGTTTTCAAAAATTATTTGATTTAAATTTTCTACCAATTAAATATTGAATTTGAAACATACAATAGTATGGTCTATAAAATCAGCTAAATTTAAATAAGCTTTTTTAAATAATAAATTATTACTTAATATCTCAGATGAAGCATTTATTTTAATTAAACTTTCAGTAAATTTGTCATCAAATTTACTGAGAGTTTTCTGCACATTGACTTATCATTGTCAATTAATTCACAACTTCTTGATGAGGTGGATGAACCTTAACAATATTTTAAATCCATTAGAACTTATTTTTAATTAAAAAAAAAAAGGTGATGAGGCATATTTTCTTTTAATTTTTTAAAATTAATATGTAATTTTCTGACAAAAAAAAATAACTGATGTCCAATAAAGTAAAAGTTACTGAATAAGAATTTAGCTGTTTATGATATTTGTATTATTTTGAATAATAATAGTTTCCTATAAAAATTGGATTTAATTTTCAAATCATTATGTTTCGCACTCTTGTTTTCTAGTACAACTTCATTTTTTAAATTTAAATATTCATGTGTACTTTCATAGGTTTATAATAATTGTTTTAACTATAACATTTTCAAAATGAAAATGTTACATTTTTTTTGAGTTTGTCCTTTTATAGATCTAATACAATAATTATATGTATTGATAAATGTTAACTCAATACTATTTAAAATCTCGTCGTAATATTTTTTTTTTCCAAGAAGGAATTATTTAAGTGTGCTCTTAAAAAAAAATTCTACAAAGTTTTGTACATTAATATTTATAAAATGAATTTTTATTAGTTTTGTTCTTATATAGCTTTTTCATGCTTATATCTAATTTTATTTGATGAATCAAAATATGCTATTTTATTAGGCTTTTCTTTTAAATTTTTTACAACATACTTTTTCTTGGAATTAGAACAATAAACCTTGTAATTTTAAGAATTTGCCACAAAATTATTTTATGAAATTTTTGAAATATAATAAAGTTTTGAAATTATTTTATGTTTCATTCCATTCGCTAATTCTCCATTTTACTTATAACAGTTATGTTGCTGTGATATTTCTGATTTGAATTTCTCCTCCTCTAAAAATCTATCTGAATCTTTAAAATGTTGTATTCCTTCCTTACTGACTCACTAACCATCTCTGATGTAGGTGAGTTCTATATCTTTTCTTCCTTATTTTCTTAACTTTTATTTCTCTGACTTTTTATATGTTTAAAAAATTATGGAAATGTTTTTTTTTTTTCCTATACATGTATCTCAATGCTTTTCTTAGTTTAATTAAAATGAGTAAATCTGTTGCTTCATTTTTTTTATAAAACTATTTATATGTAAAAATTTTAAATACTAAAATTAATTTATGAATTTTTAATCAGATCTGGAAGATATTTTTAAGTATTATTCAAGTTAGATAATATCTATCACCAGTTATAAATTTTTTATTGAATATTTCTATTTCAGATGAAGTGATCCAGTCTCAGTTAATGGATCAAATAACCCAACCCACCATGCCTAGTAATCCTGTATTGCATTATAATAACAAACCGTATGTTCGAATAATTGAACAACCAGCACCTCGAAGTCTTCGTTTTCGTTATGAATGTGAGATTGAAGGAAGATCTGCAGGAAGTATTGTGGGAGTCAATAATACTCCAGAAAATAGAACTTATCCAACTATTCAGGTATTATATATCGTTTAATTTAATTGTATGAAACTTATTACAGAATTGCAAAGTTTATTAATTGAGAGTGTTTTAATTTAAATCTTGAATAACTATTATAAAAAGTTTCTCTTATTTTAAAAAGTTTTGATGCATTAACTATTGTAGGACAGAAAACAATTCTCTATTCTATATGTAGGTAATTTTTTACTGAGTTATTTATCCTTTAGACTAAGCACCCACTTATCCATGATCCTCATATATATTTTAAATACTCATTATAAAATAATTTAACTTTCTAATTTTTTTCAAACAGAGAGTTCATTCCTATTTTCTGATACGATTCAAAATTATCCTTTAATTTATACAAGCATGCACTCTAAAATCAACTTTCACATGGTCATAAATCTGTAGGAATAATCCCTACTATTCTTACTGACGCCATCAAAATACCTTGAGAATTCCTTCACAAACATAATTTCTTCTTTTGTATCTTGTTTCAATTTAGAGTGTAATTTACAAAAGTATTTTGAATTGTATGATTTTTTTATGTTTAAATATTGTGTTAAACCATGCAAATGTGGGTATACTTATAAATTTGTGTTGAACAGCTGATGATTTTATTCTTTGTTAATTTTAAGTGTTTTATATTAGTATAGTGATAATTTTGAATAATCTGATGCATACCTTCAATATTTTCTTAGTTAAATGGTTGATAAACTGCATAGACATTGATAAACATTCCTATTTAAGATAAGACTTTTTACTTTTTGGACTAGAAACCCAATAGGGTTTCTCAGCATAGGTTCAAATCCTACTTGCTTATAATATTGTAATAACAAAAATTTTTTAATAGATTAGTAGAAAGGACACAAGTCACAGCTGCAATAACTACATCAATTCTGACCAAACTATTTTTTTCTTTTTGATGAGAGAGAGACACTAAATATCAGAGAAAGGATTACATTTCGAAAATGCACAGAGCCAAAAACGTAGTTTCGTTGTTCTTTGCTACATAGGAAGAGAGATAATTTTTTCTTGTATCGAATTTATATGGAGGGATTTCATGTGGTCATTGCATGGTGTTGTATGAAGGGACTTTGATGGTGTTGATAAGCCTAGTAGAGATTATTCTTGCAGATTTACAACCTTGGGAAAGTTGATTTTTGCAAATTTTAGAGCATGTGATCACATAAATTAAATGATAACTTGAAATCTTATCAGAAAATTGAAATAAACTCTTTACTTTTGAGTTATAAAATGGGAAAACTTACAAAGTTAAATTATTTTTATGCGAGATCATTGCATAT
Organism: Nephila pilipes; assembly: GCA_019974015.1. NCBI lineage: Eukaryota > Metazoa > Arthropoda > Arachnida > Araneae > Nephilidae > Nephila > Nephila pilipes. Next base: position 65,808 of record BMAW01013822.1, read on the forward strand.
ATATACTTATGAAAAAAAGTGTAGGAGCATTTTTTTGTTTTTCATTTTCTATTGTCCATACATAAGTTTTTTTAATGCTTATGAATGAACCCAGCTCATCAACCAAATAGCGTGCCATAATAGGCACCTACAAGTTCAGCACATCCGAATTTTTTCGACCTAAATGGTTGCATCCAAACCCTACTTGTCCAGCAAAACTTTTCCCCAATGGATGCTGACAAGCTGAATTCATCTGCATATATTATCCTGTATTATTCGTATTACAAACAATATATACTGGCAAAATTTAGTTAATATGATAGCGTACAGGTGGCAGTACGGGTACTGTAAAATTTTTTGCATATTGAGGGAAAATGTTGCCGATCTGGCTGTTAATCTAGTTATTTTTCTTGTGTAAATTGGCAGGAGTTTTTTACTGAAAAACATTGGAAAGAATTTTAGAAAAATATAACAATTACATGTTTTATAAAGCTTAAAATTGCATGTATTTATTTAAATATTGTAATTTAATATTTTGCTAACTAATATTTGTAATATGTAATATTTACTGAATTGTTCAAAAGGGCAAGCTACAATTTGCGTAAATATTACATTAATATACCACAAATAATTCTTTAAAAACCATCTTTTAAAAGCAAGTGAGCTATATCCATATCACTGACAGAAAAGGGTGACATTTTCGGAAGCCACAAGGGAGGAAACAACTGCCACTTTTAGTGATCATTTGATCATAGCGCTGCATATCATAAGAGAGCAAAAACTGTTGATTCGCCTAACTATCAAAAGGTTAAATTTGAAGACTAAATACTTTATATGAATTGATAATGTTATTTATTTGTTAAAATGAAGAATGTGTAATATTATTAAATTGTTGCTTGAAGAGTAATACTGTGCTAGAATTCCCCCCCCCCCAATTTGAATGTTATTTTCAAATAATGCTAAAAAGAGAAATAAATATAAAGCTGATTATTTTTAAATGTGTGCACAGTTTGATATCCAATGTAAAATACCCTTGAAATTCTGTAAAAATTGTTCTGTTTAGGTGATGAATCATCAAGGTCCATATGCGGTTGTAGTATCTTGTGTTACAAAGGACGGTCCTCCTTATAGACCACATCCCCATAATCTTGTAGGAAGAGAAGGGTGCAAAAGAGGTGTCTGTACTTTATTAGTAAACAATGCTGACATGACTTGCAGGTACATTTTAGAATATTTGTTGATTTATTTTAATATATTTTTTATTTCTCACTAGCTTGAATATGATTTATTTTCGCATGCATTATAATATAAGCCATGCAAATTATAATTATCTTTGGAGCTACTTTGAAAATTATCAATTTCTTCAATACAATTCTTTTAAGTCTCTCTTATTTTCAACTTGCATGTTATGTGAATTTAACTCAAATGCAATATTAACATGATTAGTTTTTATTCTCACACATTTCGGGATCTATGTATTTTTCTTATATTATAACGTGCTCATTATCTGAGCATTATGATTATGTATGTTAAATTTGAATTTTTATTTTGGACATTTTAATAGTATATTATTATTTAAGTTAATATCTTAGTTTTCAAAAGTTTTATTTATAAATATGTTATTAAATGTTCTATAAAACTATTTATCATTTTTCTTTTCAGTTTTACAAGTTTAGGTATTCAATGTGTAAAGAAAAGAGACATTGAAAAATCCCTTAAAGTTCGTGAAGCTCATAAATTGGATCCCTTCGGAAGTTAGTATGGGGATGTTAATCTATTAGTTTATTTATCATATATTAGCTTAATTCATATATGTGACTTTAATTTCTCTATTTTTTAGCCGGTTTCACTCATCCTGGTAGTATTGATCTTAATGTTCTGAGATTATGTTTTCAAGTTTTCATTCGAGGACCTGACAATTCATTTTCCTTGCCATTGCAAGCTATAGTTTCTGAACCTATTTATGATAAAAGTAAGCACTGTATGATTTTTGAAAATATTCTGATTGTTTAAAGAATAAATTATTCTCTGTAGTTTGATGTTTTAAAATAAGTTTACTTACATTTCAAATATTGCTTATGCAGAAGCTATGTCAGACCTAACCATTATGAAATTGAGCCATTACTCTGCTCCTGTTACTGGTGGGACTGAAGTAATTTTGTTATGTGACCGTGTTGCAAAAGGTATATAATATATTTCTTTTTATTTTCCTTTAATTGTTTGAGATTTATTACAACATATAAAATTCTCTCTGAGTGTATATATATATAAAATTCTGTAATTTTTTTAAAATGTATTGATGTAAAAGAGAAAAATTTGAATAGAAAATTAACAATTGCATAGAATTATTTAACTGAAAGTTCCATTTTCAAATGCCTGCATTGAAGTTTAGTTGAGAGAGGTGCTATTTATGTTCTCTGTTAATAGTTAGTTCTGAAATATTGTTCATAATTAGTCAATTTGTTTAATTAAATCATATAGATACTGCTCAATTTGGAATGAAAAATAATAAACCGTTGGTTTTAATTTGGTTAAATGATAATTAAATGCTTTTTGTATTCTAATAAAATTGCTTTTGAAATTGAATAAAACAATATAAGGGAAAATCTATGCTTTGAATTATTGAGGTAAATGTACTAAGATTAAGATTTTGTATATAAATCATATAGTCATTTTTAGGTATGCTTGAAAGTTTTTAGGTAAAAAAAAGCTAAGCATAAGTATTGATAATGATTGACAAATGAAAGTTGTACATCTGCTGCTTGCATTTCAAACTTAAATTTTAAGCACAAAGTAAAATAGTGGTCTATCTGTTGCTGTTTATGGAATAAATGATAGATTTTGGTTTCATATTAACTGTGGAAGATCGAATAATTTTGTTCTTTTACAATATAATGGAAGGAATAATTATGGTCATAAAAACCCCTGAAATTATTCATTATCTATTGAAATATTCAAATATAGTTATTGCTAGCTTTTAGATTTGCTTTTTTCCCTCTATTTAATAGAAGATATACAAATATGGTTTTATGAAGAACAAGGATCAAGAATTTTATGGGAAAGTCAAGCAGAATTTCAACCTAGTGATGTTCACAAACAAGTAGCAATCTCTTTTCGAACTCCTCGCTATCATAATGAAAATATACAGCAGCCTGTTCCTGTTTTTGTTGAACTTCGAAAGCCCAGCGAAAATAAAAGGGGTGAACCTCGTCCATTTCAATACTTGCCAATGGAAAGAGGTAATTGTGTTACTTTTACAATTTCTCATCTCTGTTAGGTAACAAATGCTTGCAATATTGTTGTTTCAATCATGAAATCAATATTAGTTACTAAAATTAGTTTGATGTCTAAAAAGTTAAATTTTGAGTGTAATAATAACAGTAATTTTTTAATTCTAATTGACATTTAATAATAAAAGCTAATGATTTGTTCATAATTTTTCTATGACAAAAAAATATTCTCTTCTCAAATATAATTTTATTTCAAAACTATTAACTGACTTGTTTAAGCTTCATATTCTGTCATAACTTAAAATAAATACATTTGTCAAAACTGATGTTCTATTTTGTTTTAACAGATCCAGAAGGTCTAGCACGCAAAAAACTTAAAGTAGAGGATAAAATTGATCTTGAAAGGTATTTTCAAGGCAATATTCTATCCAATGTTTCAAATGCTCAAGGTAATTTTTTTTTTTTTTTTTTTTTGCAAACCATCTAAATATTTTTATATCAATTTCCTTTTTACATTTAGCTAAATTATTTAATTATATTTCTATTCAGATCACCAAATGGCTATTGGTGTACCAAGAATATCAAGACTATCCACACAACAGAGAGTAAAGCCTGAACCTACTGTTGGTATGCAATATTTTTTTAATAAAGAATATAAATACATCACCTAGTCTGTTATAGATCTGTATAATTCAAAATATAATGAAAATAGATTTTAATCTATGTTTTACATTTTTTAAAAAACAAATTTACCAAGTTTTAAATTCTGTAAAATGTAAAATAGATGTAGTTTTTTTCCTTCATTGAGTATATTTAAAGAAATTATAAAAGAACTACTTACTTAAAAGTACTTTATTTTTAAATTTAAAAAATCTCATTATTTCTTGATCTTAATTCTAAGTTTTTTGGGTGAAATTAGATTGCTAAATAGTTTTTATTTGTTGTCCTTTTTTATATTAAGAAATTGTTTATTGATTGATCTAAAATAAACTTTCTAAATGCAGTGAAAAAAAAACTTGCTGTGTTACATCAAAAATCTTGTTTCAAGCTGTATCATGGATCGATAAATTTTACATACATTTTTCTTGAATATTTAAATTTCTTTACAGCACTTGGTGCTACTTGTGTTGAAGATCCATTTGGTAGAGCATCCACTTCATTTGCTCCATCAGAATTTCCTAGATCTTCAAATTTATCATCAGTACCTGTCTGTGCCCCATCCACTTCCCCTCACCTCACTCCAGCCCATTCTCCGAATCTAGCTGCATCACCTGGTGGACACAGTCAGTCTTCTGCCACTCCTCCACCTCAAACAACGACCATACCATCACCTGTCATGCAACAAATGATGCAGCATTCTGATGCATCACAACATGCATCTTTAAATCAAGCTGGCATTGCTGCTGCTAATGTAGAAGAAGCCATCATTGAGAAATTTGACAGTTTAGATTTGGACATAGATCTGAATTTGAATCTCACCCAAAATTTATCTGCAAGTTTATTTGACAGTACACCAAGTATCACTCTCCCAAGCGCTTACCAAGATGGTTCAGAAGAAGGAAGTCCCCAGCAGTAGTGAAGAGAAATATGTGTGATTTCTGACTTATTTCATTCACATATATTGTAATAAAAGAGAAGAGCTTCTTTGTATGTGTTTAATGTTAGATGTACAGCATTATTTTTGCGAACTTATTTTTTGCTTTAGAAGCATGAAAATTTGTTGTAATTTTAGTATCTTGTACAAAGATAAAATTATTTTTATTATGGATTTCTTTATGCATAAAAATGCACATATTATTTTACGGCATTGTTTTGGAGATATATCTTGTGAATGATGATTTGATATCTTGAGTGAAAGAGCTTTGTTTCCCTCCTTCTCTTATATACATCTATCATCATTTTATTATAACTTCTTTGATAAAATATACTAGTTTGAAAAATGGCTGTATGCAGTTGTGTTGAAATAACTAGGATATGAATGCTGGAGCTGATTTAAATATTTGATTTTTAGAATTGTGATATAAAATTTTACAAAAAGGGCAACTAATGTTAGCCTTTTTTTTTTTTCCTTTTTGTGATTTGAATGTTTCTACATTCTTGTGAAAATATACCAAATTTTGTTTTTAATTTTATTATTTTTGTTTTAAAATTTTTAATTCTGCAAAGACATTTCAACTGTATTATATATTTTTTTTCTTTTTTAGATTTAATATTATTCTACCATATTATTTGTTTAGTTTTATTAAATTACTGTGTTTTGTTTTTTAAAATTATTTAATCATAAATATTGTTTATGAATTATATGGTTTTAAGCAATAAATCAGTTTAATTTTTTAGTAAAATAATTGCTACAAAGAAAATTAATCTTAAATGTACAAACTTTTCATAAAATCGCAATTCCCAGTGTCCTCAGTTTAAATGGCGACAAATGTTTATATTGACAAGCTTTAGCAATTATACAGATATCTTTTGTTCTATTTATGATAGAACAATCAAATAAAAACCAACTGAAAGGCATTAAGTTTTCCATGCTATGAAAGTATACCTAAATTATTGGGGATAAAAATAAATTATGGCAATTTGTGATAAAATGAAAAAATATTTATATTCTTAGTGTCTACATTATGTAATTGAATGGACATCACGCTGTATTACTCTGAAACCTGGAGAAATGGTAATATTGGAAGCTTTGTTCCATATATACATAAAACCTTTTTAATAAATTTTTGCGAATACTTTTTTTACAGAGTGTGTAGACTCCACTTAGAGCACATCACAATGTCAGTCACAATTTCTCATACATGTGCCACTTCTCAGAACAGTCCACTATGCTGAGAACAACATTGCACTTCCTCCATCAATACCTCTTCAATTTCGTGGCCCTCAAGCTGCTTAGCCATAATGAGGTGAATAAAATTATGAACTTTACCTGGCTGCCACTGACTTAACAATTCCAAACACATAACAAGAATAAACTATCTCAGTGACATTGCAGCACTGTTGAAAACTATCTAATTAGAAACTGCATCTAATTACATTTGTTGATATTGTATTACTTCATGTTAATGTTTAGAATTCAAGAGTCCAATAGTTTGGGTATAAGTGTGAAACATTTTTTTTTTTTTGTACAAGTGTAAAACATTGCATTACTCATCAACTGATTTCCACTAAATAATGAAAAAAATTATTTTCTGCCTTTCTTTTCTAAGCAATATCCTACTACAAATTAATGATATCAGTAATGTAATTATTTAGAACAAACTTCTGAATGTATATTGAATTGGGAATGAGTTCTGAGTTATAAATTTTCTTCTGAGGACATTTTGTTAGGATCCAACTAAAAATCGAGTGTTGCGAGTCAATTATATTTAACATTTGTCTAAATAACCTGAGTATATATCAAATATTCATGCTTTAAAGTTTAAAATTATTTTGTAACAAGATTTCATTTATGACTGTAAAGTATTTTCATGTACATTTCTTTGGAAAATTTTCCACTGCAACTCTCTTTGTAAATTGTATATTTTTTTTAGAATTTTAATATAATTTTTTTAAAATTTCATTTGGTGTCTTAAAAATATTTAGACCAGCATAGCATTTTTATCAGCCTTGTTGCAAAATAAATTTATGCAGTTAGAAACAATGGTATAATATGTTAAAAATATCTATATTTCATTTATTTAAAAGTAATTTTTATAAAAACAAACATTTTATAATTTCATTTGGCATTTTTCTTTTGTAAGTTTGAAAATACAAATTTCAAAACTTAATATCAGTATTAAGTTAGTTATTTGACTGTTTTGAGAAACAGTGCCTTTTGATACTTAGACAAATAGAGATCTTGATTTCATCAAATCAACTAAATCTAATTTGTTATGTTTAGATATTTTTGATTAATCTAACCTGCATTTTTAATAGGAATTACAATTGGAGTAGTATGATAGTATTTTTTTTTTTTAAAGTGAAAACATAAATATGAATAAAGATGTCTAAAATATTGCTTACTTTCCTGTGGATACAAATTATTTTTTCAATAGCATGTAGAACAGATATTTTTAACCATGTAATCCAAAGCACAGTTTCTACAGTTTTTCAACAATGGTGATCCCTTATTCTGGAAAAATTTGGCATGTACAAGATGTCGAGTAATTAAACTATATTAATTAAAGTACTCAAAATACTACTATTTTTCAATTCTAGTTGTCATGCAACCTACTTTTGAAATTACAATCAAGAAATCAAATCATAATCATTACTATGTATTAATTAAGCAATTCATTTGAACCAAAATATTTGTTTTATAGTAATTAACATTAAAAAATATATCAGTTTCCTCAACAGTTTGAAAGAACTGGAACTAATGATAGTCATCTGGTGCTTTCAGAATATCATTTCTTCATAGCAAACTCATATTTGAGATTTTGAAATGAGACAAAAAATGAGGAACATAATTTGTACTGCTTTAAAAGTCATTTAATTCTATGCTATTTATTGATAAAAGTTTTATTAAAAAAAGATTAAAATAATCTTCAAAGTTATCTAATCTTTTTTTATGGGAAAGAACAAAATAAAGTTCTTGACTGTTCTGAATGGTAGGAAACTTCATTGTGTCTACAAAGTGATGAATTTTCATTTATCCCACATCCCCTCTTGATTTTTTTTTTATTTTAATTGGTTAAAAATTTTAAGTTTTCTTTAACTGGTTTTCTTGATTGTTACTTGTTAATTACTTCATATTGTAAAATGATTTTGAATATAGATCTAATTTATACCATTTAAACAAACTTTGAAATTCCGCATTTTGTTTTCATTTTTATAATTTTCTATTGTATAAAAAATTTATTCATATGAATATAATTGTGAAATATACATCTTATTAGATCATTTTTTTTTTTCTAATAAAACATTTCTATAAAACATTATCCATCTCTGTATAGCGTTTCACAAACAAATTTATTGCATTTATAAGAAATTATGATTCACTCAAAGATTTTTATTTTATGTATGTAAATATTTTAGTTACATAATTATAATTTAAATAGCATTTCATTTGTTCTGTATTTGGTCACTTATGTATGTATTCATTAATCAATGAGTTGGAATATTTTCTCATTTAGAATGTTTTTATATTTTTTCATTTTTTTTTTTTTTTCCATTTGTAACATATATATATATGCTACCTTTGTTATTAGTTAATCAATCACTTAGTTAACAAGATTATTCCACTCAAACACATTAATTACATTATTTGTTGAAAAATATTGCATTTGTGGTCATTACTACTTTAAATATTATCATATTTTATTTCACGAGTGTATTGTGTAATTGCTAAAAATAAATTCAAAAAATGTATCCATATATAATATAAATTTACTTTGATTTATGAATAGAAATTTGCACAACTTGGGAGATGAATCAGTATTTATTTTTTTTATTATTATTTACTGAGGTAGTTTGAAAAGTGTTATCTTATAATCCTACCTTAGTGACAGTTTATCTTATGTTAAATAGTGCCTTTCATATATGTATATAAAGGAATGTGCTTTCTTCTTTCTATTATAAGACATTTAAGCATATTGTATTCGATTCTTTTTTTTTTAAATAAATATAAAGTGGAAATATTTTAAATATGTTCGAGAATTTTTTATATGCATAAAAATATTGGGTGAAACAGTATGAAAAAGAATCACTTTGAATTACAAATTGTATGTCTATATTCTAATAATAGTTAAAATGCATTAATATGGTATGATACACATACATAATTCTAATTTGCCTATTGATAAATTTGTTTTCTGTGTGTATTAAGATAGTAATATCCAATAAAATTGTGTATTTTAATATATTTTATTAATGTATTTATGAGATTTTATTCACCATATATATGATTTGAATATATTGTCTTAATGGTTTCCCAACTATATATATATATATATATTTATACATTCTAAATTCCTGTGATTCTAAATGTCAAAAATTTTACTTTTATCCAAGAATATTTTTGTGTTATTGTTTGAAAGTTGGATATTTAAAAATAGAATATTTTATGATATGAAAGAAATGAATTGAATCTTTTTATCAAAATGTATTTGAAAAAGTTGTTGAATAATAAGAGTATTCTATTAATGTGTTGGTTTTTGAGAAGCATCTAAACATTATGAAAAGGATATGTGTGTGTACTGGGTGTCCTGTTACTTTCTAAATAGAATGCCAATGTATTAATTATTAAAATGGCAATATATTTTTAAGTATTTTTTGTCACTAAAATTGTACACATACTAATTATTGAAAAATAATTGTATAAATCAATCACAGTTTTTTATGTTGAAAGGGAATGAAATGTTTTACTTATAAAGAGAAATATATTTAAACAGTGATTTCTCCAGATAAACTAATTTGTTTCACTTTCTGTTATTTTTTTCCCTATATATATTAAGGAATTTTATTGAACTGTTTCAGGTATACCTATTTATTTATGATGGTTTCGAAAAAAATCAAAGTTGTTTTTAAATACATAAAAATACAATATTGCATAATGTGTTCATTTTGTGTATGTTATAAAAAAAAGTGCAGAAACTACTATTGAAAAGTTATTAAATTTTTAATTATTGTGGGTATTTTTACCTTTACCAAGGTTATTGAATTATAAACAAAATTAGAATTTCATGAATCGTTTTTCCCTATCTCTGAATTCTGTTATATTTTTAATTATACTATATAGGAATGCTATAGTTATTGGGTGATGGTCTGATACATATTTCCTTCTATACAGACAAAGGATATACCATCCTTTATTTTTAGATAGTTTAGATTTAGTGCATTTATCATTGTAGTGTATCATTTGCTACATCCATTTATTCAAATGCAAATAAAAGTGACATATTTATATATGAGTAAATATTTTATTAGTTTAAAATATTTAGGTACCATTTTTATAAAAGCCTTAAAGAAAAAATCTGTATTAAACAATTGTGGCGTATTTTCAAATTACTTGATTATTTTTTGATATTTATACTTATTGTAATAACCTTTTATATGCATTTGGAAAATAATTAAAATATGCTTCAAAAATCAAAGTAAAAAAAAACTATTTTTTGCCCTCTTTTTTTTAAAAAATTCAAAGCTTGCTTTAATTTTTTTTAACATAGGGTGAAATTTTTTAATAATGCATTTTGTGCGGTTTTTTTATATAGAAATTTTCAAGTGTTTTCATTTGGTTTTATTTTAATGTGTATTTAGTTGGATTACAAAATTCTATTGTGTTTGTATATAAAATATGTATATTTTGTTTTTATTATGAGATATTTTGTTTTATATATATGTTAATTTTTCTGAAAGAATTTTACAATACAAGTCACTTTATCATTTATAAATAAGTAAATACTAGTTTTGCAATTAGCATTTATAAGGAAAGAATAAAAGAATTTGTAATTGTTATTTTTGCCTTTATACAATGTATATGTAACTTTCACAAATGGTGCATTCCATCTTTATTTCTCGTGGAATATATGTTTTGATTTTTTTTTAATAAAATATTTTGTAACAGTTTTCTTGAATAAAACAATTGTTACTGTTTATAAAATAAATAGTGTATCTTTTGTCAAACAATATTTAAAAAAAAAAATATTAGAAATCCAGTTACTGATTAGAGAATTTGTACTAAAATAACAAGGTGATCAAAATTTTGAAAACATTGAAGATCACTTAAAATAATAAGTACTGTATAATTAAATAATATAAATTTGTTTTTATCAAACTAAACTTTGTCAGTCAACCTTTCTAACTAATTTAAAGAAATGTCTATCATGTGTGACCTGCACAACTTTCTTTTTTTCCGTATTTCACTTGGTGTGTGTGTCATCAAATTTTCGATCATTAATTTAACCAACTTCCCATCAAGCTAGAGCTCTGAAACTTTGGGAACCGTTCTTACTCGCCTAACAATACAATATTTAGACATTTGTGACAAGTTTTAACAATATTTCAATAATTATTTTTTAATAATGTAGTTCGTGTAGTAATGTGGTGCATCTATGGAAGATATATTGAATTACACAGAGAGAGTAATCTTAAAGACAAGAGAGATATGGTGTATTTTACAAAGTTTTAACTAATATTTCAATAATTGTTTTAAATAAACCATTTGCCATTATTTAAAAAAAGTTGGTTTTTATCTCGAATTATTATGACTGAGCATTTGTGATCCTTGTTCTTAATAAATCTGTATAACTATCCAAAATTAGCCATAATGCAATATACAAATAGTATGTTAATTTTAATCTTAAAGGGTTTTAAAAGATAGAAACTCAACTGCATAGCTCTAATTCATGTGTAGGACTTCGATTTATTTTCAAAGACTGTGATAATCTGATTTTATAGTATTGTGGCTTGGCTGCCAAATAATTCTTTGTTAAATTTCATGGAATCTCCACGTATTATAGAGGTTTTGAAGTTATATATTGATGCTTACGATAGTGAGATAACTTGTCAATCTCAGCTACTGTTTAAAATTTTAACGTAATCTAAGAAAGCATTGTAAATGTAAATTCCAATTAATTTCAGCCCATTTAATCAACCTTTCACTAATATAAAGCTATATTTAAATTATAGATTAATATTTATATTAGAAGATTACCAGGATAAAATCAGGGACATTATTTAAATTGAGAATAGTGAATTCTTGAATGATTCTGGTGAGCTACATATGCAAATAAACTGAAATTAATGTTGAAAAATATTTAGCCCTATTGAATCCTATAAACTTTTTTAAATTTGGAAATATATATTCTCATAACAAGAAGATTGATTCAGTCAACGTTAAAAATAAATACATTTTATGAAAGAAATGCTATATTAAGCTTGAATTAACGCTTCAAAATACCATACTCAGTTGCACACTAAATGTAAACTCATCATTGTTGACCTTGATTCGGTGGCACTTTACTCTTTCAAGTTGTCATGTCATTATAAGGGCTTCAGACGTAACATTGCTCTCAAGTACTTTGTTAGATTGGTTAAGGTTAAATAAATTTACGCAGACAATTTTCATTTTTAACTTCATACAAACGAAATTTTAAATGCCTCAACTGTAATAAATTTATTGACAGAATTTAATAAATTTGCATGTTGTCTCAGGAATGGCTCAAATTTTTTCATTGAAGCATAGTGTTTTAAAATATATAAAATGCTAAAGACAAATATTTAATTGTTTACTAATTTATAATTAGGTAAAAACAAACATGCTTGAAAGAATTTTTCAGTAAATGAGCAAATAGTTATTTGCATACAATCTAGCATATACAAATCTTGCGAGTATAGATTTAACTGATATTTTCCTATTACAGGATCTCAAGTGTCTTAATGAGAATCTTAATTTATACAATAGATAGAAGAATTTATACAAACAAATAGAAGAATATTATTCAATTTTCTTAAATATAACAGTTTAAGTCATTTTAATGCTTTGCAAAATTGTGATATAATTAATGAGGTTTTCACTATTATTCTACAAGCAATCCAATATGCAACTAAAATTTATAATTAAAATAAAAAATTAGTTAGAAATTCTCTCTTTAAAGCAGTATTTTTTTTTTTATATAACTGTATAATTTATTATCCATGAAGACATTGATTTACAATTGGCTAATTGAGTGATCGAACATTTATATTTTGAGCCAAATTACGCACAGGCTGGGGTGAGAAAAAAAAATTGAAGACCATTGCTTGATGAGAAGGAATTTATTTTATCTTATTAATTATTTGCAAAAATTACCTTTGGAAACAAAAGGTTTTCTCTCTTTATTCTAATCAAAAATGTAATTTTGCAAATTTTCAAAACTGGTAAAGTCTTTTAATTTTCATTTTATTTCATATTATTATAAAAGGCATTTATCAAAGAATTAGTGAAAATCTATTACAATATCAATATTTTTTAAAGGAGAAAAACAGAAGCAAATAAAGATAATGATTATAAGAAATTTTCCTAAAAATTTCTTCGCATTTTCAATAATAGATGAACAAAGCATTTTTACCATTGTACTAATTTATTTAGTTTAATAATTACAAGTTACCAATTATAGCAATTTTTATTAAAAAAAATTCATTCTATATTTTAAAAAAAAAAGGATTCAATAATTTGTCTAATTCCTATTCTTTTAACTGACAATAAATAAAAAGTTAAACTATTCATACAGGTTAGTGATAATTTACTAGGATAAATTAAATTAAAAATCATTCATAGAAAAAAGTTACCAATAAATGTACTTTAATTACATCATAAATAATTGAAGCAGGAGTATATGAATAGTTTATTTCTCATAACAAATGTAAAAACATTAACAAAATAGCTATATAAAACATTTCATAAAAACACATTCAACATTTTAATTTTGATAAAAATTAATATTTTTGTCAATATAAGTTTTTTTCATAAGAATAGATGGATCCATGAAAGATATTTCTGTAGGAACGGAATCACTTATTACAATGCCTTGCTCCTTACAATTATTTAGTTCATCTATATATCCATTCCAATATATGACTAATCCAGGTCCAAATCTATGCAAAAAAAATATTTTCCTTCTTTAATTTCTTTAGAAATTACAATTCAGTTATTAGCAGATCAAGAAAAAAGCAATTTTTATCCAGATATGAAGGAACTCATTAGATTTTTAAGTAAATTATAGTGATAATTAATTCATGAAAAATAATTTTAAGTTATGGGTTTAGCTTTAAATTACCCTGGAAGATCCAAACTTTCCAAGGAAAAGCCAAGACAATCTTTAAACATATGATTTCAAAATTGATATTTTATATTCATTTTTAAATCAAAACAATTGAAAAAATGATATTTTTTTTACTATCCATTTTTAGATTAAAAGAATTAAACACTCCAAGAAATTATTTGAAGCACTTAATGCAGTTATGATGAAAATTTCTTTCCATTTTTGTTTACTAATCATTAATTCTCGTGTCATATTGGATGGATTGTTTAAATATATCATGTACTTGAGGTACATAAAAGTTTTAACTCTACTTTAATTATATGCATTCAATAAAATATAAACATATGTATTGATTATTTTCAATAGATTAATTTAATTTAGCTTCAATGAATTTAACACATCAATCAATAACTCCCGAGACTAACATTGAAAACATTTTTTTTGCAAAATTTTTTTTTATTCATCAACATAACACCTTTTGTTAATCACCTTTTAGGGTGATACAATCGTTCCAACGCTTTTCCAAATCTTTTTTTTTTTTTTTCCGCAAGAAACCTTTTTTGTTGCGAGTAAATAGCGATAAACAGCTTTCTGAATCATCGACTCATTACTGTTTTTGTTCCATCGAAAGCAATCGCGGCACCCACTTGGAAAAAACCTTTTTCAGTAAATACACTTACATATGATATCTGTGTCATCTCAGCAATCTCACGGAGCTTCACTTTACGATCTTTCATTATAATTTTTGTCACTTCACTCACATTTTCCGGTGTAACGGCTTCCACAGGTCTACCCGAGCGTTCCGCGTCATTTGTGTCGGTACGACCACGTTTAAACTCGGCAAACCACCGACAAATCGTTGCTTTTGATGGACAAGAGTCCGGGTAACATTTTTCAATCCATTGTTTCGCTTGCACGGTGTTTTTAACTAATAACATAATACTAGAGCACAAATAAGCATTCCTCAGCCCAAAACCCAAGACAGCATTTCAAATACCTTTATCTCCATTTTTAACATTTCTATCTTTTATTTAAGGTGTTTTTTTTTTTTTTTTAATGCATTGTAGATTTATGTTTTTGTCCATTAAGACCATTGTAATAATTGTTATTTTTAAATTACATGTTTTACTTTAATATATTAATTATCGTTAAATTTTATATTGCTTTGGTTGGGAATTTTAATTATTACTTACAAATTTATTAGTATTCTTGTATTTTTTTAATATTCTTAAAGCAATTTAAAGAAATCAATATTTTGTACTTGCATTATATTTATATTAATTTAGAAATAATATTTTTTCTAGTTTTAAATTTTTTAATTAAATTTTCTAATTAAAATTTTTTTAAACTTATTTTTGCTATAGTTATGTAATTTATTATTGGTTTGTATAGAATTATTTCGTATTTATATTAACATAACTATTTTTTTACTTATTCATAATGAATTTTAAAAATTAGATTAATGACTGTAGTAATATACTGATTATTTATAATAATCAAATTTTAAATATTTGACCTTGGAAAAGCATTATATTGTGCAATGATCTACAAATTTGAAATTCCTTCTAAAAAAATAACTTTCTTTTATTCATTTTTTAAAAAAATTATTTACTAAGCATTACAAAGTATTCATTTAAGTTCTGTCAAAGTTTATTACGGATCACAATTTCAAAGTTAAAAAATTATTTAAACTCTAAAATATACATATATTTCATATTTTATAAATAAACACTTTAATTTTCCTTATATATGTGGGAGTGTGTGTAGTGAAATGTGGAGATGCGGTCGATGATGGCAATTTCAATAAACTGCACTGTGCTTGAGGAGATGGTGTGAGCACAGAGACATGGCAGAGAAACCATCAGGAATGGACTTGGAAAGGCTTGGCATGAAAAGCCTTATGGAAAAGGCAGGTGTCTTAAGCACAAAGGCACTGGAGAATTATATGAGAGAGTTGATCCTTCACAGGAATTATACGTGTTGGGGCTGCATTGTTATATTTGTAGTTACATTTGTCCTTTGTCCAATTATGTCACATAAAACATTAGTCTTTGTGAATAATCACCTATCATCATTTGCAAACCCCTAGACAAACCAACCTGCAAATCCCATATATATATATACACATGCATACATATACAAAGAGAGATTTATTGGTAAAAACATTAAAAATTAAAAAATACCTATTACAATAACTCCATAACTGATCTCTTAGATATTCTTTATGTCGCTCTACATCTCCAAATGAAGCTTTGCACTCAATCCAATTAATAATATGGCCATCAAAAACTAAAATAATTAGAAGAAATTTTTTTTAAAAAAAACAAGAACTAAATGCTTACATTACATGGATATAATTTTTAACTTATAAAAAAGTGTTACTTTTATCAATGCATAGGAATTATTAATTTAACTGTTGTAATAAGCTGAAATATATTATTTCTGTATTTTCACTATGTTCATTCATACATTTAAAAATTCCGCGCATTTAAAATTTGAGCGTTCCGCGTCATTTGTGTCGGTACGACCACGTTTAAACTCGGCAAACCACCGACAAAGCGTCGCTTTTGATGGACAAGAGTCCGGGTAACATTTTTCAATCCATTGTTTCGCTTGCACGGTGTTTTTACCCATTAAAAACCAATGTTTTATCAGAACACGAAACTCGGTTTTTTCCATTTTTTAAACAAACTACAAAACGACTTTACTCCAACCTCGATAACTCAGCTGTTTCTGGTCCGATCGACTTAAAATTTTGACACGTTTCAAGCAAAGGTTAGTACTCTAGAAAGACCTGGTTACTGGTTTACTGCGAGCGCCATCTCTGGGTTAGTCTCAGAACTTATTGATCCATGTGTTATGGTAATAATTTACCATACTTAAAAACCGACGCAAGTCAGAAATAGTAACGGGTTTTGAGAAATTTACAATTGCTTGAACCTTTTCACTATGAGGAGTACACCCTTCGTCATTAATTGTATGCCCAAGAAAATCTATTATGTCTTTCCCAAAGTCACATTTGGATTTGTTCAACACGATACCATAATTTTTAAATCATGTGAAAACTTCTTCCAAATGCATTTTGTGCTCCATATGGTTTTCACTGGCAATTAGGATGTCATCCAAGTAAGGGAAACAATAGTCTAGTCCTCTCAAAACCTCATTAATGAACCTTTGGAAAGTTTGTGCGGCAGAACAAAGACCAAAGTTTAAAAATGGAAATTCAAAAAGTCCGAAAGGTGTAATAATGGCAGTCTTGGGTATATCTGGAGGGTGCACTGGTATTTGGTGATAAGCACGTACCAAACCTATTTTTGAAAATACCTTCTTTCCTTTTAACATATACATGCAATCTTGAATGTGAGGAATAGGGTATTTATCGGGTATTGTGATACGGTTTAAAGCCCTGTAATCTCCCGTAGGTCTCCAATCTGATGATCCTTTGGGAACCATATGCAAGGGACTAGACCAATTACTTTACGATGGTCTGCAAATACCTCTCTCCATCATAATTATACTTGAATTCTTGTTTAGCGATTTTCAATTGAGCTGGATTTAACCGATGAGCTCTTGCACAAACGGGGGGTCCAACTGTAGGGATGAAATGTACAGTATCGTGCTTAGTTGTATTCTTAGGAGAAACGTTCAACTGAGTAATCTCCTTAAACTTACGCAAAAGATCCAAGTATTCAGAATTGCCAACAATGGTTAGTACTACTGGGACATTACTTAAAGTAGTTTTACCCTTAGCTTTTAAATCAGTTAAAGGATCAACCAAACAGCGTTTTTTCAAATCAACCAGCAAATCAAAATGTTCTAAAAAGTCCGCACCGATAATAGGCTTAGTAACCTCAGCGACAATGAAAGGCCATTGAAAATTACGTCTTAAACCTAAATCAAGTGTCAATAATTTAGAACCAAAAGTTGCAATTTTAGAACCATTAGCTGCGTATAAAAAAAAAATCAGTTTTCCCATTACCTTTAGTTACATACGATTTAGGATAACAGGAAACATCACTACCTGTATCAACAAGAAAACCGGTACGATTGTTTACATCATTAACAAAAAGCCTGCGACTTTCACCTCTTAAAACAGAAGTCGTCGCTACTCCTGTGAGTGATTCGAGTTTTTGTTCAAATGCACATGGAGGTATGCAACGTTTTGCCTTTTCCCGATACCTAAAATGGTACCAGCACAGCCAACCTTCCCATTTCTTAGCACTAGCTCTAGATACTGATGTACTTCGTCTACGTTGTGGTTTCGGGGATGCATGTCTTGAACCCGACCTAACCAATCTCGAGAGTTCATCTAACTGTTGTTGCATCTTAAACAATTGCTCATCTTGACGACTAACGTGATCAGTACTCGAGTTACCATCAGAAACAGAGTTTCTGAAGAAGGTTCTGAAACCCTGCGAAAACTCAATGATTTTGTCAGCCATTTCTGCTAACTTGTTTAGGTTCTCTGAACTAACAGCTAAAATGGATTGAACTTGCGGTGGTAAACGCCTCATCCAGATGCTCTTAAGAAAAGATTTGTCTACATGGTTTTCACTCAATTCACGCATTTGTCTAAGCAATAAAGACGGTGATCTATCACCTAATTCCAAATCCTCAATTAGAATTTTAACTTTCAGGTTTTGCGATACTTCAAACTACTCTAGTAAACGGTTTTTTAGAGCTGTATATGGACACAGGGGTGGTTCACACACTATATCCGTAGCATGTGAAAGAGTTTCAGGGTCCAATGAAGCAACCAAATGGTCAAATTTGGTTTGCTCGACCGTAATGCCAGCTAACCTAAAACTAGCTTCAAGCTGCATAAAAAATAGCTTTATATTACGAGGCCAAAAACTAGGAACCTTAACAGTAACTCTGTCACAACCATTATTTGAACCTACAGTTCCTTCACTTTTAGTATCTTTACCTTCAAGCGACATCTCAATCTGAGCGAGTGTGATAATGAGTGAGTGATCGTGAAGTTTATTGGCGCAAGAGGAGTGAGCGAGAATGTAAAGCGCACTGGCGTAAGAGCCAGATGTAGCTAAATTGACATCTCAAAGCGACAGTAAAAAAATAAAAATTTTACCGACCAAATTCCTGCCTCAGAAGTTTGAACCATAGATAGGGATGTTACCAATTCACAGGTCTCAGAGAGTTTCCGACGGTTAACATATCTTTACAGGTACCCATTTTAGTCACCTCTTACAACATGCATGAGCTACAGTAAGACTATTCTATTTTTCCCAGTTACGACACAGGTCTATGGACAAAGGAATTAAATATTTTCTATAATTCAATAAAAATTCTTAATCCTTAGCAAAATATTAATTTCCTGATTAGCTATTGTTGTTTCATTGAAAAAACTAAATTGCCTTTACTATTTACATGAAATAAGTTTTTTGAATTACTGAAAATTATATATATATATATATATATATGTATATTAAACAATAAGGTATATTGTAAATTATAATTTTAAAGAAGCTTGACATTTCTTTGCATCATTCACAATTAATATGAGGCTGCTCTCAACAACAGATGTTAAAATGCCCTAATAACTAGCCTGATAGAGAAATCCCTTTTGTTCTAGTTGGTCCTGTAAAAGCGATCAGGTAACTTTTCGAAATTTGTGGTGGGTGAGTGAGTGAGTATAAAGTTTATTGGCGCAAGAGCCAAATATGGTTATGCTGCGCCAAACAAGATTAAACTGTGATCTAGACGTGAAGTTGAAAAAAAACAAAAAATGGTTGAAAAGAAGGAGGATCGAAAATAGAGAAGGATCGCTAGGGTATCCCGGGAGAGCGTCACCCGTGTTTACCAAAGACAGTAAACCCCATGGGAAAGAAAAAGATCACTAAGGTGCCTCGGAGTCATGATGCCCGTACTTACCTGAAGAAGGCAAGTCCCCGAGGTCCCCTGATATAATCCCCAGGGGCAAGGTGCCCGGCTATACCCCCAGACGCTGGTTACCCATTTTAGTCGCCTTTTACGACATGCATGAGCTACAGTGGGACTATTCTGTCATTCCCGGTTACCACACGGGTCGAAATTTGTGGTGGAGAAATACCTTTGGCATCCAAGGTCAATTCTCCCCCACCACAGAATAGAAAAACATTCCCCAAAGTTGGGACGAAAAACATTTTCCACCGAAAATATATAATTTAAATCAAACATTTTAAATATGATAACTCATTACATAAAAACATGACATATTCTAATTAGCCATGTTGATGCTTTAAATTAAAATTTTCTTTTCGGCCAGAGAATATACACTTGGAATAATTTGTTACAGTCTGTAATTTAAAACAAAGAGGTAATGCATCTGCATCTGTGACTTGTATAAGAGACTTCAGATACATCTGCACATAAAGATTGATAACATTATTATACAGACATATATTTTTTATAACATTCTTGGATTGCATTGTTATTATTCTTGAAATATATCACATTCTTATTACACTTCATTTAAAGAGCAGCAAATTAGAACTTGTTCCAATGCCTTTCAGATTCAAAATTAATTAGTATGAAAAATAATATTATAGAAGAATGAACCTCAAATCAATATGAATGATTGCTTATTTAATACATGTTTTATTTTTCAAAATCTGGTATACCATCAACATCTCATAAGGGGCATTCTATTCACATATTTTAAAAAATTGATCCCTGTATGTGTGTGTGTGTGTGTGTATATATATCTATATATATATAAGCGAAATACCACTGACTGACTCATCACGATATCTCTAAAACTATACAACCGATTGACTTGAAATTTGGTACAGTTACTCATTTTGCAATGTAGACGCTCACTAAGAACGGATTTTATGGAATTCTTAACCAAAATGTAGTTATCATCGGTTAATCTTTTCTTACCCATTGGTTATGTCATTTTGGCGACTTTATCGCCAAAAATTACATGACCAACGCCAAACGGAATATATTTTTTTAAATGTATACTGTGTATCGCTACCAATTAAGTTTACTTGCAAGATTTGCGCGTGCGAAATGGAAAAATACCAAATAATTTAATATTGAAGCGCTGATGGATGATTGGCAAGATTTTGGAGAAGAGGCTCTTTTTTGCAAAATATCACCAAATATCTTCCACCGCCAAGTAGAAGCATTTCAATGACCTTGCATTGTGAATTTTAAAAAGCTATACTATGGTAACCCCAGCTGATTTCGCTCGCCAGCTGATTTCGATTTTGCTGAGCAAACGATAATTTTTATTGTTGTGGAACCTAGGCGTAAGAATTAAATTTATGAGAAAAGTATTTTATTATTAATAATGATTGATAAACTACATTTGTAAATCTAAACGCAATCTAACCAAGTCATTGAAGTTGGCTTTTAACAAATGAATAATAACGGTATGTTATTCATGTCATTAATAAAAAAAATAAGTAGCTATCAAAATATTTATTTTGATGTATGCATTAATTGTAACCTAATGTAAATATCATGCAAAAGTTTTGTTTCTGTATTTTGGTAATTTTTAGTTTTTGTTTTCTAGGAAATAAACACTTTTCATTTTTTAAAATGGCTGGATATTTTATCGTTTTCAGAATACAGAATTATTTTTAATGCTATGATTTTTAAGAGCTATTCTGTCTATTCAATTGCAGTTCCAGATATGCTGCTACCGTAAGAGTTATCCTTTTGCAAAAAGGATCACGTAATACGGGTGACTTTTTGCTAAAATTTTTTATACTTCCTTTTTTTGTTAGTATTTTTTGTTGAATTTTAAAATAATTTGATTTAAAAAAGTTAATTTCGGTTATATTTTTTAACTTGAAAAGTATTTCATTGTAGGTTAATAAAAATTGATTTTTCATATTTACTTTTCAGTTATAGTTCTTAATAATGGATGTTGAATATATTTGGATTGATGGAATACCTACTCCTTTCAAAGTTTTTAAAATTCTTGGCGACGGAGCGTGTTTATTTTCGTCTCTGTCTTTGTTGGTGTTCGGTGACATATCGATGGCGTATAAAATGAGAAATATTATTGTTTCTCACGTGTTTGACAACTGGGATCGGTTTAAATGCTACACTCAAATGCTATCTGGCCCCCCTTATAATACTAACGATTTATATTTTACCGAAATGTGTAAACCAAACACGTATGGATCTATTTGCTAAATTATGGCGGCGGCAGAGCTATTTCCCTGTCAGTTCGAAGTTTATCAAGGTGGCTGCCTTATTGCTTCTGTTGGGGAAACAATTCAGGGGGAAAAAATATTACGTTTTACGGGAAACTGTAATAGTTGTCATTTTGATGTTTTATTTAAATAGTTGGATTAACAAATAGAAGTAAAGTTAATCCTGGTTATGATAATGTGAAACAAAATGAAGAAAATGTGTCATCTTTAATGTTTCAGCCTCAAGAAAATGTGTCTGTGTTAGTTTCAAAGACTCAATCAATATCTAACATTGATTTTTCAAGTTCAAGGGAATCAATTATTAATGATGTAATATCTCTTCAACTAAATAAAGGTAAAAGAAATGAAGAAAAAGATTCACAAATTCAATTAGATATAAACAAGTAAGACCAGCTGCTACAAAATATATTCAAAGTCATCCTGAAGAACATAGAGAAGCTGCTTCAAAATATACTAAAAGCCATCCTGAAGTACATAGAGCGTAAGAAAATACTTTTCTAATACCCCCCCCCCACGTGAATCAGGCAGCTGTAATTAAATACAATGATAAAAGATCAAAAGTTAATTTAGCGCCATGGACTTCCAAAAATTTGTCTGGTTTTAAATATGAAATATATATTGACTATTCGAATGATAAAATTGTCAGTATCGGAAAACGTTTGCCCTGTTCGAGGTGCCGTGCTTTAAAAGGATCGAAGAACCTCCAGGAATGTGCTGGAGTGGTGGTCAAGTCCTGCTTCCTGTTATTAGATCCTTCCCTGAACCTTTGAATAGTCTTCTTAGCCATAAAGATCAACTTTCAGAACATTTTTTTTCTACAATTCGCAAGTATAATGGATGTTTTCAGATGACGTCATTCGGAGCAAAAGAATTGAAGGAAGGAAATTTTATGCCAACATTTAAAGTTCAGGGCCAGGTATACCACAGGATAGGTAGCCTATTGGCTGAGCCTCCTCAACAACCTTCTTTTCTTCAGTTTTACTTTCTCTGTGATGATGAATGTGAAAGAAACATTCATTGTGGTATTTTCCCAGGTGTTAAGCCAGAATTAGCCAATTACAAAAGGAGCTACATGAACATAACAGGTATATTCACGATTTCAAAGCTGCTGTTGATTCAGTTCCTAAAGACCAAAAGGAGTTCAAGGTTATAATTAATGCCGATAAAAAACCATCTAGAGAACACAAAGGTCGTTTCAATGCTCCAATTTTCTTGATATTTTATGTATAGGTTCCAAAATATAATATTATTGTCTGCCCAGCGAAGCGGGGGGGTATCAGCTAGTATATATATATACACACACAAGGGATTGATTGCTTTAAATATATATTAGTGACACTTGCTGGTGAGGAAGGAATTGGATCTGGACACCATCCCTTTAACAAGAAAAAATATGAACTCTTTCCCTCCAAAAAATTCTGCACAGATCATGAAATTATGCATACATGTGTGTGCATATACATAGAGCAAAAATTAAAAATATATCACCATCAGTAACCCATAAATTCATACAAAAATAGGCATAAAATAGCCATTGTTTTTAATACAAATTCAATTATTTATTCATTTTTCTATAATGTTTGCTTTTTTCTTATATATATATAGAGAGTTATATTATATATTATTATTATTATTATTATGCTGTTATTATTATATTATTATTAGTTACATATTACATATTATTACATATATTGGCCAAGTCATTATTATTATTACATACATTATTATTAAGAAGTTATATATACAGCTATTACATACATATATACTAATATTATTACATACATTATTATTATTATTATTATATATAGTGAGCATAGAGTTATATATATATATATATATATATATATATATATATATATATATATTCAGTAAAACTTTTACAAGTCAGTTTAATTGGGACCATAGTTGGTCCTGAAAATCCAGGTTAAAAAGGGAATCTAAGGAAAAAATTAAGTAAAATAAAACTTACAAAGAAATCAAATTTATATTGAACATATTAAATATATGAATCATATTTACAAAAGATAAAAACATCTTATTTGTAAAAAATACAAAAGAGCTAAAAGTTGTTTTAATACATTTTCTATTTAGACAGTGCAGCACCATATGCCTTTTTTCACAAATGATAAGTTTTGTTGACTTTGCCCAGAATATTTGTAAATCGGGGGGGGGGGGGGGGGGGGGGGGGGGGGGGGGGTAGGTTCACAGCTGTTAGAAGATATTGGTAAAGACAGTAATTTTTTTAAATACGTGAATGAAACGATTTAATGTTATTAACCATTCAATGGTTATGAATAAGCCCAGTTTGTCATTAGAATATGGCATCATGATAGGCATTGATCAGTTCTGCTCGTACAAAGTTTTTCGACACAAATGGTTGCCAGCCAAATCCTATTTGCATAGCAAAACTTTTCCCCAATGCGTGCTGACAGGCTGATAAGGGAGGATTAAATGTTTATCAAAGAGGGAAGATGATGGTTATGAGATTGAAAGATAAGAAATATGTCCATTTTATAAGCTCTGTTCACAATCCTGAAATGGTAAAAATCTCAAATAAATTGAAAAATGTATTATTGGAGAAACTTAAGATTGCATTAGACTATAATAATATAATGGGTGACACGGATTGCATAGGTCATCAACTTGGATATTACGATATAACTCGATCTCGTCAAAAAAAATTGTAAAAAAATATTTTGATACTTACTGGACATTACAGTTTTTAATGCATTTCAATTCTGGTGAAGAAAAGGAAACAAAAAATTTAATTTGGAATACAGGCTTGAATTACCAGAAAGAATTGTAGAGAAGTATCACACTGAGAAAAGTTTGAAAATAAAACCTGTTGATTTAGGTATTAACATTTAAAGACTGACAGCATGTTATTTTCCAGATTATATTCCATCTACAGATAGGAAAAAAAAAAGAGCCAACGAGGAAATACGTTTTATGTTGCAAAAAATTTGACACCAATGGAAAAAGAGTTCAACGAGAAACCCGCATTTATTGCAAAGACTATAATGCTCTATTATGCGCAATTCGATGTTTTAAAGTGATTCACACACAGAAAGAATTTAAAGTATATATAAAAATTAAATGTTTTATGAAACTTAAAATTCTGTGTATTTATTTAAATATTTAATTTAATACCTTAGAAACTAATATTTGTAATATTTATCATTTACTGCATTGTTTAAAAGTGCAAGTTACACTTGATATAAATATTACATTAATATACCACAAATAATTCTTTAAAAACTACAATTCTATTTTTAAAAATTCATGAAAAAGTAATGTTTAACACTACTTAATATTTGTTTATTAAGTAATGTCATCTTATCAAACAAAATTATATATTTATAAGAAACTATTTCATACTTTTAAACCAATGAATTAAAAACTTATGATTAATACAGAGTGTATTAAAAAAATTCCAATATATTGCATACAGAAAAATTATAAAAAAAAAGTACCTGTAGTAAATTTGATCAAAAAGATGAAATAATAAATTTAACATTTTTGTTTACAGATGCAAAAAACAGGTACTTTATCAATCTTTCCTGGCAGTTTCTGTTATTGATTAAACAAAAAAATTATAATTTTACGGAGCAATTTATGGTGTTTTTTTTTTAACATTCAAGTTAATATAAATACTTATCAGCATTACAAATAAAATTAGAAACTCTTCCCCACTTTTATTAAATTATTGATATTTTTCAAAAATAAATCATTATCACATGAATGTATTAATAAATACAGTACCAATAGGGACATTTAGCTTTACATCAGGAGTTTTGTCATAACCTCTATCACGCAGCTGTCTTTCATCTGAAATAGAAATTATACAGAGTTATCCTTCAATTTTTTCGATTATTTACTTCTAAAAATAATGAAATATTTTTTAACTTAAGAATATGTTTCCTTTTATTCTAATATTAAATAATTTTGCAATATAAAAATAGCAGAAATTATTATAGATAGAAAATATGGTTTACAAAATATGAAATACTACAAATAACTCATACTCTCATCAATAATTAACACTGTAAATTAACAAATCTTTAAATTCTGTAAATCAACTGTCTTATCTAAATTAAGAGTACAAAGTTAAATATTTACAAAATTTCATTATTAATAAATGTCTCAATAATTCAAAAAACTAGAAATAACGATTTTTAACTAATTGTTACATTTTGAACTACTTTAAGAAAATTATTCCTTAAATTTTAATTTTGACAAAAATTAAATCATGTTAAATCAATTCAATTATTCATGTAAAATCTTACCAATAAAAGATATGCCAAGTTTCGTCAAATCATCTTTTAATTTCTTCTCAGTTTCTGATCCACTTAAACTATATGAAGGAGAAACATACACATAAAAATAAATTTTCATATAAAATAAAAATATTTGTTAGAATAATTCTCACCTATTTAATTATAATAAAAAAAGAGAGTGACATTATAATCAGTTGATTTTATACCCCTCAATTCCATATAATTAAACTTATAATAACGTTCCTTATATTATTTTTAGTAATAAGCCAAATTTCATAAAATTTTTGTGAGTGAATGAAAGTAATTGAAAAAAAGACAAAAATTGGTTGATAAGGAGGATCGAAAAAAAGAGAAGGATCGCTAGAGTACAAGGGGGTGCATAAAATTTTTGTATTTACTATGAATCACTTGATAAAGAAATGTATTAACATGCCAACCATTAATCCCATAAGTCAAAAAAATAAATAAATAAAAATAAACTGAAATAAAGAATAAAATAATTTTAAGAATTTCCTGGTAGCAAGAATTAACAGTTTATGTGTATATTATTTTCTGCTTAAATAAATTTCATTTATTAAATAGTAAAAAAAATTTATACTTAGAAAACACTTATTATACTCAAGGTTAAGCTGATCTTGTAAATATTTGGAATTAGAATTTATACATGTAAAATATTTTATAAAAACATAATACATTAAATATTAAAATCTTTATATTTTATTACATATATTTAATGATTTGATGATATAAACCACCTTTTATAATTTAGTTTCGATTTAACTTCAAGGAAAAAACTCGATTCTGTATTTCATATTTTTTAATATTTATGTTCGAATTACACATAATAAAATTATCATTCCAATCAGTTTAAAACATCATTTTATAGTCTGAATAATCATTAAATAATTTAAAAAAATAAATAAATAAAAACTACTTTATATCATCAACATTTTAATTTAGAAATTAACTATTTTAAATTGATAAAAATCATTCAAAATATAATTATAAGATAAAGGTTACTTCAAAAAATTAGTGAGCAAGAGAGAAAAAAATTCAAATATAGTAAAGGTTGTGCAAATAGTACGCTTCTTCTTTTTTCAATATTAAACACAAAATTATAAATTAACAGCCTAATCCAATAGATTATAATCTCATTTTTCTAAACAGTACAGAAAAATTTAATAATATGTTGAGAAATACACAAAGTAAAAATAACAGAGGTGACAGGAAAAACAAATTTAAAATGCTTCAAGTCATAATCTTACTTTCTAAGAACATCACATAAAGGTCCATAACAGCTGTCAGACAAAATACACTAAAACGAAATCAAAATTTAAAGAAAAAATTAACTAAAACAAAATTTCAAAATATTCATTTTAATCTATGTAAAATTAATGCAAAGATTTCTACTAATGAACACATAATAAACTGTACAAAATCATAATGCAGTACATTGTAGTATACAGTATATCAAAATACATTCATATTTAAATGTAAAAATAAACTCCATTTTTGGGTAAAATAAAATTTCTTTTTTATACAGGACTTTTTCCCATTATAACATTTATTTATATATATTAGTATTACATAGATTTTTTAAATAGGAAACATAATGTACATTAAAATCCTAACTTCATAACTTTACATACTTTTTAAAAATTTTAATGAATTAATTGTTTTAAAAATTTATAAAATGTTAAGTACAAAATAGTCTGAGCATGAAAAATTAAATTAAAAAAGATAAGCAACATCAATTCAGTGTTACAACAGCAGTGACTTGCATATTCCTCAAAGCAAAAACTCATGAAGAGAAAATATGTGCAGATTGTATCATGTTTATTACAGGTTTCTTTCAAAATTAAAACCTTGTTTATGTGAATTTTTAAAAGGATTATATAAATAAAATTCCTTGGCACAGGCGATAAAGTAGCCAAAAATGATACAACCAACTCCAAATGGAATATGTGTATACTATGTGTTGTTGCCAATAAAGTCTGCTTGGCGAGCTTTGCGCTGGCGAAATGGAAATGTACCTATTCCTTATTAATCACTACTCTCTAATTAATAAGCTTCATTCAAATCAAACATAAATTATTCTAATCAATGAAACTGGCAGCAAGAGGGAAAATGAAATGCAATATATTTTTTAAATATCAATAAAATAAATGAATTATTTTCTAAATATTATAAATAAAATTATTTTCAGTGCTTTTTCATTTCATCAGAGCAGGCAACACAGTCGCCCAAAATTACAACCAACGTCAAACGCAACCTAATTCAATGCAACAGTGGTATGCAACCTAATTCAATGATGCATAAACATTTTTTTTTTTTTTTTTTTTTTTTGTATACTGTGTGTTGTCACCAATAAAGTCTGATTGGTGAGGTTTGCACCAATGAAATGGAAAAATACCTTATTTTTTAAATGTTCCTGCATTTTCTAAATGTTTTCTTTCCTCATAATTTTAGATCAATAACACATACCAATTTAATTTCTGCTCCAAGGTGCTTGTCTTGAATAAGAGCTGTGTTCCTGAACATTTCAGAAATTTCTGATTTAGTAATAGATTCTGCAATAAATAAAACCTAACAATATCAAAAAGTTCATAACATTATCTATCAAAAGAAATTACGAAACTATTATCTTGATTAAATAAAAACATACCTTCAGCATTCAAATTATTTTCTTTTGAATTGATTTTATAATGGTATTCCAATATAAATTTTGCCAATAATGCAGGACTAAAATCAATCTAAAAAATACTTGTATTTAGTCTTTTTTTTTACATTCACTAATTTTTAAATAACAGAATACATTTGCTTCTTAAACAATATAAAGCTTTTTTTTTTTTTTCACAAATATATTTATAAATTGGTAATATACTCAATAACCTATATATAAATCAGAGTTCTATAAAAAGAACAGATTGCATAACAAATTTAGTTTCATGATCTTTGTGTTATCAAGAAGTAACATAAAAAATTTAATTTTAATTTAATGAATCATGAATATATTAAAGTGTTATAAATTGTAAACTTTTTAAGTTTAATATATTTCCATAAATTTTCAAATGGATTATAATAAAAAGACAATGGACTCAAAAAATACATGCACACAAAAATAGTTAAACCATACCTCATCAGCAATTTGTAATAAAATTCCACATTTGTTATCTTTACTCTGTATTTGTGTCACATATCTATAAACAAATAAAAACTTCATTGTAATAAAATATTATATTAAATTTATATTTTTTTTTTTTATTATTATTATTCTCTAAAAAAATATCTTACCTTTGATAGTATTTGGCAATATTTTCAGGAGCTCCATGATAATAATATGATTTTTTAATTTTTCTCTACAAATAAAAACAAACAAACATGAACATATAAATATAACATAAGAGTAAAATTATTATTATTTCATTAATAAATTGTAAAACACAATTTACTTATAAATTTGCATTTTTTTTATGTAAGTAAAATGTTTGTAATTGATGAAAAAATTTTAGGAGCTTTTTTACTGATTATGAAAAAATAAGCATTGCTTTTTAATTTGATCTAGTTAAACAATTTTCTTTGCATAAAATTTAATTATAGTGCAAGCATTTCTAGTCATCATATAAAAGGTTCCGGAACTTAGGAACTATTCTTCCCTTTTATTATTCAGAACTCAATAATATAATTCCTGAAATCTCTTAATGGTTTTTGAAAATAAGGATTATTATGTATGCAACAAATAGTTTTAAAATACAGGATAAAAATGGACACTTCTCTGTTATAGTGACACCTGATGATGAGTTGACAAGCTATTAAAAAATATTGCCAAGGTATGTTCTAGAGCAACATAGGCTAAACGAGTTTGGTGATGACTTTGGCATTATCAGAATTTGACGGGCACCACTATAACAGGGAAGTATCTAATATTGTTAAGCAGTAAAACCTAATTAAAAGTCAACAGGTTTAATTGAAATCCTGTTTATTATTTTTAGGCTTCTAATTAAGAGAACTGAAAAATTTCATTTTGCATGTATGTGTACAGAGAAAAAAAGACAACCGTTAACAATAAAATTTTAATTTATAAATCGAACAGCCTGGAAAAAATTTGTTAATTTTATGAAGGTTAAAACTGATTGTCATAAAGTACATGAAAGTTTTGCACCTTTCTAATTCTAAAAACATTCATTAAATTGGTGATGTTTAAAAGTGGAAGATCTACTAGCTGGATGAGGCATATTTTAATTGACAGTATATTGTATTTTTTCTTTAATTAAAAACATAAGATCCTGATTTTAAAAAAGTAATTCGTTGAATTAAATAAAATGCTAATTGATTAAAAAATTAAATACTTTATTGTTGAAATAATACTTAAAAATATTTACTTGGGATTCCTGATGAACAATACTCTCCAAAGTTCCAGCTGGCACACTAAATGAATTGAAAGGAAAAAAAGAGCAACTTCACTACTACAAACTTAGCATTTTAATAAAAAATTACCATCAACAAAATATAGCAAGACTAATCAATTGTACTAATGATAAAAATTTTAAAATTTCCAAATGATCTTATTAATTTTAATACATTCATATTAAAAATAGAAACAAAATGTGTGATTTAGATATACTTAATAGCTCTAAATCCTATTCATTGAATTTAACAGCTGTAAAACAACATGGTGTATTAAATAATAAAGGCACAGTAGCTTTAGATCCAAAGGTAAACAAGGTACCTTACAAACTTACTGCAAGTTAATTTAATTTAAGACATAATGATTCTATTAAACACCAAGAAAACTAATATGAGCCTTTAAAATTAGTTAGCATTTGCTTAAAAAATGGAAAATGATTGCCTGTTATTAATCGAAATATAATAACAAAATTAATATTACTAATACATTTATGAAATTCGAAATTAACGTACTTACTCTGGAAATTCTAATTTTAATTCTCCAATGCAATCACGTTTTTTGATTTCATAATATTTTGCCAATATTTTATGGTAATAACTTAATTTCATTTTAAAAGAATGATTTCGATATGGTCTTCCTTTAGGTTTTATTTACCTTCACATTCTTCAACGGCTGTTTGAATTTTTTTTTCCCCCAAGCAGTTCAAAGCTGTTGATTGATTGATTTGATTTTGAGGATATGAAGCAATTAGTTTAGTTTAGTTTATATTAACGTACTAGAAGCAACACGAGGGCTATTGGCAACGTACCTCGTTATTTTGTATCTCGGTTAAGTAACGAGGATGACACCTGAGCTGACATCCCCCTTCTCCTAACTTCCACGCCAATGGGAGGACTTTGGGCCCCGACAGATTTAACATGCATCAGCCACGGCGGTTCTTTAGCGGCCAAGGATCGAATCCGGGACTGAACGAAAACCGCTGGTCATGAATCCGAAGCCATGGCCACTAGACTACCACGGCCACAAATATATGAAGCAAGGAAGGCTCCATTTTCTCAAGAGCCATTTTTCTTCCTATTAGAAAAAAATATCAAATTATTTCATCCCCAGCAAAAAAAAAAACTCAAAACATTCTTTCATTCAAAAATTGCTGGCTTTGCCCAAAAGTTCTTTGAAGGTTACAGTGTAGCCCTGTCCAACCCGCACGTGGCCCACCCGATGTCTACCTGTGGCCAGCTGAACTGGATCATCTGAACAAAAATTTAAATAGGAATAACTCAATGTATTGATTCATCTATACTATAGGAATAACTCAATATATTGATTCATCTATACTATAGGAATAACTCAATATATTGATTCATCTATACTATAGGAATAACTTAATATACTGATTCAATTTTCCTTCAAAATTCTTGATCAAAAACAATAACAAAGTTGAACTCATTTCAAACAACACGCGGGCCGCCTAGCATGAATGGACGATACACAATACATACTTAACGAGAAAATCCATTGAAGACTGCAGATGTGTATTATTAAATACAAGGAGGGAACACGTATCATACGGAATAGCAGCAGCAGCTAATTTGTCTGCAGTAAGCCTAATATATTTGACAGAGAAGCATATGGCTCCAGACTGATTGCTAGGTATCTGTTGATTGCTGATACTCTAGCATCCACGTTGTGTTGTGATTGTCCGATAATTTTTCAAATTATATTTCATGCAATGACATTTAAATTGGGAAAATTCTTTTTGAGAAGAGCTAGTTTTAATGTCTGATAAACAAGACTACGGACGCTATCAATTCTCAAGCAGTAAGTAGTGACAAAACTAAAAATAAAAAAAAACTAATATTAATGATGAATACGACTTAGAATTTCCTGATGTATTGAAAGAGGAAGCTAAAAGAAAACCCTCCCCCAATCATCTTAGCTAATATTGAAGATTCAAGAGCTACTCTTGAAAATATAATGAAATTGACAAAATGCGAGCTCATAGGTGACTATAAAAGAAATAGTTTAAAAAAATTTCCCCCAACAGTTGAAGCATTCAGAACAATCCAAAATCATGTTCAAGAGAGAAATTTAGAAGCTCACACATTTGAATTACCTAGTGAAAGAATCCTTGAATGTATAATTAAAGGTCTTCCAATTAATTATTCCCACGCTGAAATAATTCAGGAATTAGTTGAATATAATCTGATAGTCAATGAATGCAATAACTTAAAATCAAAAAAATAATAATAATAATAACCAGCCACTCCTATTTTTAGTTACACTTCCAAAAACAGAAAGGAACAAAAAAAAAATTCGAAATCAATAATATTGGATTCCTTTCAGTTAAAATTGAACCTCTCAGTAAAAGAAAAACACCGAATTAATGCTATCGTTGTCAAAGTTATTTTCACCACTCTAGATTCTGCACTAGGGAATTTAAATGTGTGAAATGTGGAGATAATCATCCAATTCATAGTTGCACCCAAACTGTTGAAAGCTCCCTCAAATGCTGTAACTGCGGTGGAGATCATACAGCAAATTACTCTGGTAGCCCAAAAAATCCTATGAATTTCAAACCCTCTCCTCCACCAACCACAAACTACTGGGAAGAACGACGTAAAAATGTCAAAAACAACAATAGCCAAAGCGACCAAAACACCACACCCACTAATGAAAGCCAACCTTCACGTCTTCCCTTCGTTAGTGAAATTTTAAAAAAATTTCAAAAATTTTAAGTTTGATAAAATAATGGAAACTTACCATCAATTTAAATTAATAGGACAAATATTAACTGATAATAAAATTGATTTATGTCCAAAAAGGAAAAATCATTCCAAGTCATTTGCAATATGATGTCCATCTGGTTCTAAAATTTAATATGCTAAATAAACTACCCCCATCCCTCCTGATTGCAAGCTGAAATGCAAATGGCATTAAATCAAAAATAGGAGAACTCCAAAATTTCATAGATGATTACAACCCAGATATCCTGGGAGTCCAGGAAACTCCCCTCAAACCCTCTGAAAAATTTAAAATTCCAAATTATTATATATACCGTTCTGACAGATCAACCCATCGGGGCGGAGACACTGAAATCTTAATTAAAAATAGAATTCATCATCATATGGTTATTAAAAATATCTCCACCTCTGAAAATACCACCATTCATATCAATACCAAAAGACAACCAATACTTCATAGTCTCTACTATTTATCACCCCCCCCCCGTAATCTCATCAACCATAATAAATTAATCAATATCCTCTCAGACAATCACCGGAATTTTAATAGGTTACTTTAATGCAAAACATCCGACCTGGAACAGAGGCAGGGCAAACAGATCAGGTAAAATTATTCATGCTATTTGCAACACTAATGACCTCCAAATTGCTGCTCCTAACTCACCCACTCACTTTCCTTACAATAGCAATACTTTCTCTATAATAGATTTTGCTATCCTCAAAAACATACCATTCTACAATATCGAAAGTGTTACATAATGAACTACCTAGCGACCATAACCCTATACTACTGGGCATCTCTTTCAATAAAATTCTCCCTATCTCCCTTCGCACTCACAACTACTAATGGGTTCCGCTATCAAGAAATTCTATACAATATCACAAAAGGTAACCTCATTAATAATAATATCTCTGATCTAGACCAATCAATTACATCGTTTACTACTAATATCAAAAAGGCAATTAACCATGCGAGTAATACCAGATCCATCCAAACCTCCGACTCCCCCCTCCTCATATCAGAAACCTAATTAAAGAGAAAAATAGGTACAGAAAACAAAGGCAAAACACCAGATACCCTCCTTTGAAACCCATAATTAATAACCTCAAAAAGCAAATTAAAAATGAAATCAATACCTTTAAAACAAAAAAAATGGAAAAACCTACTCTGACAGCTTAATACCGAAGATAATTCCCTTTTTAATATGAACAAAAAACTTTCTAATAAATACTACAATATCCCCCCACTAATAGGCAATAACGGTCTGGTATTCTCTGATAAAGAAAAAAATCTGCTTACCTATAATCTTGAATCGTCGTTGCAGGAAAATCCAACTCCATATGATGATGATGATCATACTGAAAAAACAGAATCAATAGTTCAAAATTATCTTGAAGCCCATACCAATTTCAATTTCTCCCTCCTCCTCACCTCCCCCTCTGAAATAGCTACCATAATTAAAAAGTTAAACAGAAAGAAAGCCCCCGGAGCATTCACAATCAAACCTTTAAATTCTTTCCTCCCAACGCACTTACTCATCTTACAAAAATTTTTAACAAATATCTCATGTATGCGCATTTTCCACAAAAATGGAAACGTGTAACTATTATTTTCTTCCCCAAAACCTGCCAAAACTATTCCATTCCATCCAACTATCGACCTATCAGTCTACTAAATTCTATTTCAAAAATCTTTGAAAGAATCCTGCTAACCAGAATACTGACTCATGTTTCCACTCATAATATTCACCCAGATTCGCAATTCGGCTTCCGTACTAACCACAGCACTATCTTTCAACTTCTACGGGTTGTAAATGCCATTACTGAAGAATATAGTTCCAAACAAGTGTCTGGGGGTATCTTCCTCGACATAAAAAAAAGCTTTCGACCGCCTCAGGCACGATTGATTAATCGAATTAAATTTCCCTCCCTACATAATAGTTATCTTAAATAACTATCTTAAAAATAGAACATTCCAAGTTAAGCTTAATAATACTCTCTCTACAATATGCTATATAAAAGTCGGCCAACCTCAAGGGTCTGTAATTTCTCCAATTTGCTACAATTTGCTTACGTATGACTTCCCTCAGAGTCCTTACAATAGCCTCTGTTTATTCACAGATGATGCAGCAAATAACTCACCCAAGGAAATAATCCAATTAACGTAATAGTTAAATTACAAAATCATCTAAAACAAATAGAGGATTGGTTGGCACTCTGGAGGATTGCTGTAAACATTAATATAACTAAAGCTCTCATTTTTAGAAAAGGTCACGCTCCCCATCCTAATAAAAAACTCAAATTTTTTAATGATCAAATCTCTTGGGACTCTGAGATCAAATACTTAGGAGTTATCCTGGACTCCAAACTCACCTTCAAATTTTATATCCAATCAATAATTGATAAATGCTGGGCCAAAATCCATAAATGTATACATTTAATAGGCAGAAATTCAGTACTAAATCTTGCTAACAAAGTTCTTCTCTATAAACAAGTAATCCGACCCATCCTTCTTTATGCTCCCCATGCCGCGCCTTCCCACATTAAAAAAATACATGTCCTTCCAAATAAAATCCTCCGCATGATTACTAACTCACCTTGGTATGTCAGAAATTCTGTCATACACAAGGATCTCAATATCCTTCCTATTATTAAACACATCATCTCTCTAGAAGATTCTATAATAGACTAACATATCATAGTAACCCTCTAATAAGGGCCCAGCTAATTTTTGATCACAATAATGGAACCCATTGTTGAGAATTCGTGGCCTACGTGGGTGGTAGTCACGTGGGTTTCGTGGGTGGATCTAGCTGCCCCTCGTTCGTCAGACCCACAAACGATATATAAAGAAGTTATTTTTATTTTGTTTTTCAGACCAGACAGATGAGGCAGAGGAGATTCTAGATAGACCATGGGCTAGATAGATGCTAGCTTTTTTAGGAGCCCTTTTTGGTGCTTTTTAAGCGATCGGCTGCTCTAGGTCTACTGCAGATATGTTTCTCGGAATTTGTCTTGCATAATTTAAATTTATCTTATCTAGGTCTGCAGCAGATATATGTTTCTTGGAATTTGTCTTGTATAATTCAAATTTATTTTAATGAAAATAAACAGCAGAATTGTAATTGTTTTTATTAAGTTTATCGTTGAAAATAAACATTGAAAAGACCATCAAGTGTTTTTTATTTGTGACATCAAAAAACGGCTAGTAAATAATAAGGAATTGATAATCTAAGAGTTATTTATTTTTTAAGTTTAAGTATATATTTATTTTACCCATGTCTACCCTACCAATCTTGCAATAATTATTTCCATCTAATTCTCCCATAACACTTTGCATTCCAACTCAGACCCTTTTAATTAATTCCTTTATCACTCATTCATAGCCTCTTTCTAAGTCAACCACCTCACTCCAAGACCTTCATCATCATCTATTCAACTTTTCATCTGATGTTTACCCTGTCGCCATCCCTACCTCTCCTCTCTTGAACAAGTTTGCTGTTCACCGTTGTGCAACCAACTGTAAAAGACAGTTATAGTTGAAATTAGCCTCACTAGATGGCTGCACAAGTCAGCCAAACATGTTGCTTGTTGTTAGAATAAATAAGTTATCCTAATTATTAATTAATTAAAATTTAAAAAAAAGCATTATAAAATATTATTGATACACCATATAATTTAAAACAATATTTATTAATTTTTTAACTTTATTCATTTATATTTCTGTATTGTGTGTATTAATATTTTGGTTAAATTGTGATCATATTTTAATTGTAAATTGAACTGTGACCATTTGAAAACCGTTGTAATTTGAATCATTCTGCTTGTAGTTTCCATAGCACGTTGACGTGTATTTGAAATCGGATGAAAAATAAAATCCCATAATGATCCACAACTGGTGAAGAAGAAATCTCAATTTCTTTTTTCTACATAACGCAACCTAAATGTAATTAACTCTAACTATATCTACTATCTGAAGTCACAAAAATTCGTGACCGATAGGAAAGAATACAACCAAACAAGAACCAATTTTGCTTTTCCCTTCCTTCTTCTGTTCTCACATCATTAAAAAAGTTTAAATAATATTTTATTTATCCCTATTTTAGTTATTGTAGTTTTACAATAAAAATAATAAAAAAAATAATAATATAAAATAATACTCTCCTCTTGCTGAAGATTAGCATAGTCTATCGAAGGCACTGAGGGGCTAAAAAAATGATATAAATATTTTTTATAATCTTTTCTTACGATAAGATTTGTTAAAATATTTTTTAAATGTATTAAATATTACATTTTCATTGTGAATAATTCATTCCCTTTCCTATCCTCTTTTCTCTCCCTTTTCTTTCATGTTTTTTTAAATTCATTTGTGCATTAAGCACATTTTAATATGCTTGGACAGGAATTATTTGGCGGTATTTTGCCAAATGTGGCTACTCTGGTCCACTTCGCGGATTTAACGTTCAGCCAAAAAAAAAAAAATCGTCAAGTTTGGCAATTTTTGAAATCGTGCCAAGTGGTTGGGTAAACTGCATTTTCACCAATTAAATTTAATTAATATTAAAAAAAAACAGTATTAACATCAAGTGTCATTCTCTACAAGTTTTTAAAAAATGTATTTGAACATGAGTGGATGAATAAAAAGTATTTTATTAACGACTGGAAATTTGAACAAGTTATATAAATATATATATAGGGAGAGTGTGAATTAATAGTAGGAATTTAAAAAGAAAACGTTTGCGGAAATAGTGCAAAAGGATTATTGTTTCACGCAACATAATTTATTACTTTGGATATTTCCAACAGATCATTGGATCACCGTGGCCTCGGGCGGCACAAATGAGGAAGGTGGCAAGGAATGCTTGAGTTGGCTAATCCGGTCTGTAGCATTGGTATTATGATCAGAACTAC
This sequence comes from Nephila pilipes, assembly GCA_019974015.1. Classification (NCBI taxonomy): domain Eukaryota; kingdom Metazoa; phylum Arthropoda; class Arachnida; order Araneae; family Nephilidae; genus Nephila; species Nephila pilipes. The sequence goes on from BMAW01013822.1 coordinate 104,249, forward strand.
ATAGGCACTTATACAGAATTTCAAGGCAATTGGACAAGTGGAAGTGGAACAAATAGAGTTGTAAGATTTGACCTAAACAAATATACTTACTTTTATGTAAAGTTAAATAAAAGCTTGTCAAATATTTTACTCAATATAAGAAAATAAATTTCACTTTCTGAATTTCGAAATGGAGCAATCACTGTTGCCACGCAATAAATACAATTAGTGTGAGTGAGTGGCAATCGAGTTTAATGGCGTAAGAGCCAAATGTGGCTAAGCTCCTCCAAACAAGATCAAGTTTTGATGTAGACGTTCGAAAAAGAGACGAGTAAGTAATAATATTGCAATGGTGCAAGAGCCAGACGCGGCCATGCGATACAAAACAAGATAAAGCTGTGATCTAGACGTGAGAAAAAAGAAAGAAAAGTCAAAAGAGGGAGAGAAGAGTGACGGTATTTTAATGATCCAATAGTAAAATGTAGCCATACTACACCCAAAGCTGTGATCTATACGCATGAAAGAATAGATAAGTAAAAAAAATTGGAAGATCAAAAATAGAGAAGGATCGATAACTATCCCGAGGAGGCGTCAGCTGTGATTACCAAAAACGGTAATTCCGTGGGAAAGAAAAAGATCACCAGGATGTCTCGGGATCATGATGCCTGTAACTACCTAAAGAAAGAAAGCCCCTGAGATCCCTTAATATAATTCCCAGGGGCAGGGTGACCGGCTATACTCACCAGACACTAGGTACCCATTTTAGTCACCTCTTGCGACATACATGAGTTTCAGTAGGACTATTCTTTCACACCCGGTCACTGCACGGGACATGCAATTAGTGTATTATTTTGATTTTTGAATTATTGACTTTTTGTTCTTGATGAACTCATAGACGTGACGGAGAGCAGGGGATATTTAATTTCTTCGACTTTTTTTTGTCATGCAGAAGAGCATAGCAGTGTTGATATTGTTCATTTTGTACTTCGACAAAATTTCACGCGTGTACCTAAATTTCTTAGTCATTGCGGTCAAATTTATTTAATACGCTGCGTTGAATATTTTAGTGGATTAAGGAAAATGTTTGTTTTGTTCACATTTAAACATTTCCATAGCTTTGAGATTTCACCCACGTCGAGTGTTATTTATTCTTTTTCTTAACATCTTAACCACATCTTAAACTTAAATCAAAAATTTTAGGGTCATACAAAATTACTAAAATTAGAGGCAATGATACATATGAGGTTTCAAAAGAATGAGAACTTGAAGGATCTATAAGTACTACAACTTGTGCAGAATTTATAAAAAGATGCTGTGTAACATAAAATATCCAATTATACTTCATTTATTTGACTGTGAATCTACCAATTATGACTTTTTCCCGATCATGACTATTTCCCCCAAAACATGACTGGATTTATCTATGTTTTTTGAAGACGTTGGGAAAAAAAGAGAAGAGAAAAGTGAAGCGGATGACAAAGCAAGACGATTATAATTCATAGATGATAGTGTTTTCGGAAGACGATGTTGTTCCACGATTGATAAATGCCTTTCGAATTATCAACTTGTTACTGCTTTTGAATTGTCTCTTTTCAGTTTTGTTTTTTAGGTTAAGACTATCTTTCTTTTGCTGCAATCCAGAAGCTGAGGTCCTCTTCCAGGACGGCCGAAGTGTGGCTTTGAAGAAGAAAACACCCGATCATAGAGGGCGCTGCTTGCTCTGCTACTGAAGAAAGCACGCTCTCGAAGGAGAGTCGACTGGAGTCATTGGAACGAGGAAGACGCCTTTTTGATGTCTCGTAGACATAAAGACGATTTGTGATGATAATTATTTTTGTTTTTAAATGTTATTGAGAAATGTCTCGTCCAGTGTGTGCAATAATTGTTAATATGAAACGTCAATATTAAATGAGTTAATATTCCAAGTTTGATTCTTTAATTAGAATAATTAGTAACATCGGCCATCTCACATAAATATATTTACTTCGGCGTTGCAATACTACTATTTGATAATTACGTCATTTTGTTCCGTGTACATTTCACGCATTATTTGTTTCTTGAATATTCCCAGCCGCTATATTATGAATGCTGTTTTTACTGAATACGCTGGAAAGCTTATTGAGCACATAGGCCGCGGAGCGGCCATCAAGCTCAGGTCGGTATAATAAAGCAATTAAACTTGTTAGAAATGGAGTTGGAACATTCTGTGAGGTAAGATCAGAGGAAGGTTTGCTATTGGCTGTCTGGGAAGTCTGGTAAAAGAGGTGACTTGGAGGTATAGGTTTTGGTAAGAATGGCGCTGGTATTTCACTTTCCTATTGGTTGTTGCTTCTCGGAGGGGAGCTTTCCCATTGGCTGTCCCTGACTGCCGTGTTTGTAAGGTGGGTGTAACTGATTGTTGGGCGTATGCGGCTGCTAGTGTGTTAGGAACAATGTTTAAAAATTTACAATTAAATGAAAACATATTTTTTAAAGTGTGAAATTAAATTATGGGGGGTTATAAGAGTCAAGTAGAACAGTGCGTGGTCTTTTAGAATTATGTCGTGGAGTGTAGTTTTAATCATGTTTGTGTTGTTAGTAAGAGTGAGTGTATTAAAAAAAATTTTTAGATATTTTTTGAATGAAACTTTTGAAAGTGGGAATTTCGGTGGCTTTGAGAATTTCTGTGTTTCTTACGTACCATCTAGTTTTTGTGATCATACGAAGAGTTGAGCTTTGTGTGGTTTCTAATAAATTAATGTTAAATTTAGCCGCATACGCCCAGATGGGACATGCATCATTAATGATGGGTCTGAAATCGGCTGTGTACAGAAGCAGCTTGTTTTGTAAAGTCATTTCTGAATCCCGGCATATTGAGGGGGAAATGCTACATTTGGCATTCCGGAATTTTTCTCGCGAGTATAGTATGTGTTGTTTCCAGGTTAGTGATTTGTCTAGTACGAGTCCTAGATATTTAGTATTCTGAGTCCACGGGATTTGTTTGCTGTAAAAAGTGGGTGGGGGTGTGTTTGTATTTCTTTTTCTGGAAAACACACAAGATCGCTGCCGATTTTTCGACATTGATCTTTATTTTCCAGTCGTTATAGTAATTTTCAAGTATGTGTAAATGTTTATTTAGTGCAAATGTTATGGTTTTAATGTTTTTGTATTTGGCTAGTATTGCTGTGTCGTCAGCGTACATGTTAAGTATGGTGAGGTTGTATTCAGGGATGTCGTTTAAGTACAGATTGTACAAAATGGGACCAATTAAAGATCCCTGAACTACCCCATAAGAGGTGTTGTGTGTGTTTGATAGTGTGTTGTTTATTTTTACTTGGTAATTTCTGTTTGTAAGGTATGAATGTATGATGTTTATTAGTGAAGTAGGAAAATTGTAGTTTATCAGTTTATAAATGAGGCCCTCTATCCAGACGCGGTCGAAGGCTTTTTGTATATCTAGGAAGACCGCGCCTGTTGATTTTGTTTTTTCCAATCCTGAAGAAATATATTCAGTGAGTTTAATGAGTGGATGTGTTGTAGCAAGTTTTTTTGTGAATCCATATTGATTTTGGTTTCTTATGTTGGTGTTGTCAATGTGTTCGTTAATACGTCTTAAAATGACTGATTCGGTTAGTTTGTTGAGAGAGGAGAGTAATGCTATTGGTCGATAGCTGTCAGGTAGGCAGGGATTTTTCCCCGGTTTAAGGATAGGAAAGATGATTGATGTTTTCCATGTGTTAGGAAAGTATTGAAGTTTAAGTATTTGATTAATTAGGTAGGTTAATAAGAAAATAAGTTTTGGAGGGAAGTTTTTGAGCATTTTGTTCGTAATTTGGTCTTTACCGGGTGCTTTGCTGATGGAGATGCGTTTTATGTAAGCTGTGATTTCATTGGGCCATACGGTGTGTGAGTGTGAGAGTGGGGAAGCAGGTCTGCTAAAGTGATTTTGTAGTGTTTCGTGTACTTTTTTATCAATATCTGTTTTATAATTAATGGGTCTTTTGTTTTCGGTAAAGTTGTTAAGTAATGTTTGAGCTATGAGGTTTGATTTGTCTGTTTCTGATTCTGCTAAAGTGTTGTTGTTTTGAAGGGGGGGAATGTTACTTCTTTTGTTTCTGAAGGATTTTGTGAGTTTCCAAATGGATTTGTCCTGGGTATTGAGTGTTTGTGTCCAGCTGTTTTGTGTGAATTTGTGAATTAATGTTGTTTTGTATTCTGTTGAGTTGTGTTTTAATATTAGGATCCAGTGTTCTTTGCTAATGTTTTTTTAGTTTTATACCTAAGTTTTATGAGTTGTTTAATGTGTGGTGGTGTGTATCGTTCATTTTTAGTGGTAATGGGTTCAGATGCTGCTTGATGTGCAGAAATGATGTTAGTGAGTTCATTAATTTTTTGATCAAGTGTGTTAGTGTTGTTGATGTTGAGGAAGTTAGTGAATAGTATGTTTTTGTTAATTTCTTGTTTAAATTTATTCCAGTTTGTTTTAATGTTTCTTTTGTTGATGTGGTGTGTGAGGGTAAAGTTAAATTCTAGTATTATGGGATTATGATCAGAGGATAATTCTGGTATGGAGGTGATTGTGTGATTATAGTTAAAGTTTTTAATGAGTGCAAAGTCTATTGTAGTGGCTGTGTTTGTTCCGAATCTAGTGTGGGTGGGTGGGAATGCTAGTATAATATCATTAGTGTTTATGTATTTATTTAAGTTTACTCCTCTGGCAGTGTTGGTGTGAGCATTCCATGTTTGGTGTTTGGCGTTAAAATCACCTATTATTACGCAATTATTGTTTAATTTGAAAATAGTGTCAAGGTCTTGAGTGAAGTTTGCATAGTGTGAGGATGGAGGTATATATATGGAGACGAGGCTGAGACATCTGAGTGGTTGGGTGGTGTGAGTATGACTATAGTGGCTTCTATGTGTTGAAGTGGTGGGATAGTCAGTCTGTGGTGTGTAAGTGAGCTCTTAATAAAAATAAGAGGGCCTCCCGATGCTATTTCCTGGTTTGTTCTGTCGTCTCTGTAGACAGTATAGTTAGGTATATATGTTGTGTTGCGTGGTCTCAGGTGGGTTTCTTGTATCATTAAGAGGTCGGGACTGTGCTTCTGTACAAAATCTCGTAGCTCAACAATACGAGATAATAAGCCGTTCGCATTCCAGGAGCAGATACTTAGGCCAAATAATTTGAAGTTATTGTTCTGGGTATTGTTGGAGAGATGATAAGTTGAGTTTCTATTCATCGGAGTCAGTGTCCATTTGAGCTTCTATTAGTGCGTAAGTCTTATTTGTCTTTCCCTTGGCTGCTTTGATTTTGGGTAAGTTTTTTAGTAGACCGGGTAACTGTTTGAAGATTTCAGTGAGGGTTTGAAACATTTCTATTGCGGTAAAAAAGTATGGAGGGGCATCTTCTTCTTCTTCTTGTGTTGTTTGTTTGCGCTTGAGGTGCTTGTTGACTAGGTTGACAGCTTTAGATCTATTGTTGGATTTGTTATTTGCAGTGTTGGTGATGTTTTTGGAGGTTTTCTGATTGGTTGGATTTTCAGGTACTTGTGGCGCCATCTGTTATGGATTTGAGACGGCGTTTGCAAATGTGAAGTTTTCTCTGACGATATTTCTGTTTTTATTTATGATGTTTTGTTTTTTGGGTGGGCGTGGGAATTTATCACATCCACCGTAGGAAGCTAGGAGGCCTTTGGAGTCGCAGTTGATGCATTCTGGATTGATGATGCGCTCCTTGATTGGGCATTCTCTGGTCATGTGTGGCTCGGCGCATTTCAGGCATCTAGGAGTAATGTGACAATTTTCCACCGAGTGGTGGAAGAAATTGCATCTGTAACATTGTGTTACTTTGCCGCTTCCTCGATATCCTTCTATTTTTACGGACATGTAGCAGAGTCTGGTTAGAGTGAAGATTTTTTTCAGCTGCGGGTGATCTGGGTAGGGTGGCTAGGTAGACCGGAAGCGGGAGCTTGGTCCTTCTGTTAGTTAGTTGGACGACTCTAATGGGTGTGAAACCGTATTCTATGAGCGTTTATTTCTTGGGGAGTGGTTTCCCTAGGAAGGCCTTTAATAATGGCCTTGATTGGACGTTGTTGAACCGGACGGATGACATAGTATTCGTACTCCTGTCTGGTGCTGAGGTAGACGATGAGTTTTCTGTATTCCTCTGGCGTGTCCACATATAATTTAATGTATTCACCAGATAATCTGGGGGGAAGATCAGGAATAACTTGGTTGATGGCCTTAAGTTGGTTTTTATAGTTATTTATTTTAAGCATTATGGGAGGGGTAGTCGTTCCTTAGCTGGAATGACGACCTCGTCGTTGGGTGCGTTTAAGTTGTCCTGGATATTGAGGTTTTTAAATTTGTTTTGTGTGATAGTTGAGTTTATTTCAGTGATTATTTGCCTTTTGGCTGTTTTTCTGTTGGGGGGAGAGACGAAGCCGTCTTCGTCTTTCCTTTTTAAATTAGGTGTGCTAGGGAGTGCGAAATGTATGTGGCAGTCGGGAACAGTGCAAATAGGAAGAGTAGAGTACTCACCCTCCGCTGCCGTAAGGTCATCTTGTGCCTTTGAGTGTAGTAGGAGATTGGATTGGAAAAGATTGTCTTCTTCCTCGAAGTCAGGATTTCTGCGGTTGGACTTTATTAGTGTCTGTATTTCGTCTCTGTAGTGGACGAGCCTCTTAATTCGTCTCTGCAGTGCCTGTAGGGTTTCGCAGGATTCTCTCTCAATGTCATTGATTGGAGTTTGAGATCTGGATGAGGATGCAGATGATAGTTCCATATTTGTGTCTATGGTCAAAAGTTTCGTGGTCCGGGTCTTTAAGGGTGGTGTCTGTGATAAAAATTATATCCTCGTCTTTTTACCTGGAATATATTCTTTTTAGAGGACCAGTTTTATATCCTAAAACTTCTTCTCTGTTATATAGTGATAAAATCTCTGAACCTGGAATATATACTTTTTAGAGATACAGTTTTTTGCCAAAAAACTTCTTCTCTGTTGCTAGTTTTATTTGTTGATAGTAAGTAAACATAAAGAGAGGTAGAAGTAATATAGTGACCGAATTTCAAAGAAATCGGTAGAAAAAAAGAGAAAGATGAATGTCTCGGTCGAAAGGGATAAGCGGTGGAGTGGCTGGGGTGTGGGAAAGATCGAAGGGGGAAGGGTGAGGGTGAGTGTCTTCGTGGAGAGCGAATCGCACTTCAGCCCCCGTTAGAGAGGGAGAGGGAAGTGGGTGGTGTGATGGGGAGGTAGGTAGGGGTGTTAGGTGGAGTGGAAAGGGAGAGGGTAGTTGGCAAGTTAGTAGGGTAGGAGAGGGGGAAGTCGGTGGGAGGAGCTAGTGAAGTCATGAAGTTAGAGATGAAGAGAAAGAAAGTGAAAGCGTTTGAAAGACTTAAATTTTTGAAAAAAATTTAAGTGACTGCAAGACGAATTAGTTCTTTTCTGTCCTTTGATTGGTGGGGATAGGGATATCTTCCTGTTCTTCTAAAATACTTTCTTTGTCCTCTTATGGTAGGGTTGCTGTGGGTGGTGATTTTTTCATAGAATTTTTTGGCTTGATTGACAATTTCTTCCGTGATGGTGGTGGTGTTCAATTCTTTATGTAGTGTTTCTATTGCTAAAAATTTGGGTGCTCCGACAATTTTTCTGAGGGTTTTGTTTTGTACGTATTGTATTTTTTGAATATTCTTTTTGGTGGTACATCCCCAGATGCTGCATGCGTAGAGTAGTAAGGGTCTCAGGATCATCTTGTAAATGAGTAATTTATTGTCTATGGAGAGTGCGCTTCTTTTCCAGATTAGGTGATGGATTGAAAAATATTTCTTCCAATAATTTTTTATGATATTGTCGCAGTGAGTATTGTAATTTAACCTTCTGTCTAGGGTGACTCCGAGGTACTGCACTTCTTGAGTCCAGGCTATTGTTTTGTTGTGAAGTTTTAGTTCCGGTATTATGTGGTTTCTTTTCGTTTTGAAGAGGATTGCATGGGATTTATCTGTGTTCACCTGGATTTTCCATTTTTCATATTTTAGAAGGTATTTTTGAAGTTTGATTTTAACACTGATGGGTCTATGGTGTTGGGCGAGAATTGCGGTATCATCTGCAAATAAACATATTTTAATTCCTTCCATACCTGGGATGTCACAGGTGAATATATTGAATAAAATTGGAGAAATATGGCCCCCTTGCGGGGTGCCCGAGTTAATTGGTTTTTGGTCTGAAATAATCTGATTGATTCTCACTTTGAATGATCTGTTTTCAAGGTAACTTTTAATTAGCCAAATTAGATAGGTTGGAAAACCCAGGTGAATCATCTTGTAGAGTAGGCCCTCGTGCCAAACACGATCAAAGGCTTTGCTAATGTCCAGGAATACACCACCGGTGACACTATTTGTGTTGTATCCTTTTGTGATAGTGTTTGTCACTCGCATCAGCTGGTGAGATCTCTGAATGTAAACTCGTTTTCAATAAAAAAAATATCATTAAAGTAATTTTTAACTAATATAGTGGTGTCATAGTCAATTGCATTTTTTTTCATCTGAAATTTTATTCCTTTAAAAGTTTTATTTTCACAAAGCATGAAAAATAGCTACATTGCGTAGAACAACGGTGGCCAAATAATATCCACGAGCCGCATGCGGTTTTTGAAGAAGTTAATTGCTGCTGAACTTACAGATGAAAAATAATTGTCACAGTTTAAATTTCTTGAAGCGTATAAATACATGCCACAGTAAGAAATCATTCGTGCAGTTGTTCGGTATTTTTCGGTATGGCCCTTCTCAACTTTCATAAAAATCTAGTTGTTCTAGTACTCATACTGGTAGAATAGGGATCCCAGCCGTTTGAGTACTTCAATCAGGGCTTCGAACTAGAAAGGAACCGAAAACAGGAAAAAATTAATTAGTTTGGTCGGAACGAAAACTGGAACTGAAGCGGAAAAAAATATCGGTTTATTTCGGTTTTTCACATGTTCGATCATTCTGTACTGTAACGTACGAGCAAAAGTACACAGTCTAAAGACCAAATGTTTCAGTGCAAATTATTAATTAATTAAATTGCATAGCTAAAAAACTAATTTAAAATTTCAAGCAATTATTTAACTATCAATATATTTTGTGAGTAATGTTTTTTATTCTTTTATCACTCTACACGAACATCTCCCGTCTTCTCTAAGACCGATCTACGCTCAACCAGCAAGACGAATTCTAATTACTCTCTGAAATATACGTCGCTGGTCATTACTATCTGAAATAGTTGGCACTGGTGGATAGAAGGCGCTGACAATAAAGTCGACGTAACCAACTTCATTCCTTTCATGTGAGGAATTGTTCCCATTCGTACCTGTAGCTAAATTCACAACTTACTTTCGCTTGTGTTTCTCATATTTGACCTCCCATCATAATTTTCTGATATTCATTTACTGATAACGTAAGTACCTACGTATTACTATAATAATATTTGTTCTGTGTATTGATAGCACATTTTCTAAGTATTTATTTCAAAAGTTGTGTATGTTCATGATCGATAACGTAATAACTGAATGAAATAATAAAACAACACCAAAAACTTTTTTTTATTTTTAAGTTTAATTTCTTCACAGTTTTGAACTAACGATGTTTAAAAAACGCCCAATGCACAAACTTGATTTAACACAGATTATTTTTTTTTCAAAACACAGTTTAAACAATTGTCAAATGGGGGACTCCCAAGACATTTAGACTTGGATTCAAGTATGAATGACACCTACTGCAACACAAAGGCTGTGAACATTGCGACCGGGCTTTACAACGTAGACGTTTATATAATGCAGTAGAATTTATAAAATAACGTGAGTGATGTCTGCCTTATTTCAGCCATATTAATATATCCTGTACTCCCTTCTTTCCGTTATTCTTTTTAAAGAACTGGGAATGAAACAAAGTGAATGATCTCAACTTCATTTTTTGTTAAATAAAAAAATTGTGAAAATCATCAAGACGTTGAATACTTGTGTAAAAAAAACCGGAAGTAACATTCTTCTCTAAACAGTATCAGTAAATTGATACAATTTCTATTTTAACATACTTTAGTCTGAATCATTGCAATCTGAAATATGTCACTTCATTCATATCTATTTTTATTCAAAATGTCTGCATTAATTTAACTTTAGCAAGTTTTCAACTTATTTATGTAGAATTAAAATGTAAAGCGATGTTTACTAGGGTTCATAATTTAATAAGATTATAATTATATAGCTGTAGTACTGTTGCGACCCACTGGAATTTTTTTTTTCCTGTATACAACGTAATCAAAAAAATAAAACTATCATGAATCGTCCTTGTATTGTATTATAATAGGATTATCTCAAAATGTTGGTTTATCCCTCTCTGCAATCCTTTAATATTTAGGCTGTATAATAACTTCATTAATAAAATAATATACTCATCAACATTTCAAAACCATTGATTAAATAGAAATATATATTGATATGTCTAAAAGTCTATAATTAAAAATAGCGCCTTAACAGGTCAACAAATTCAAAAAGACAGCAACGTCCAAAATAATGTTTTAGTTTATAAGGACCAATAAAGAGACAGTTGAGTATAATTTTCATAAAATAATAACTCTGTTTTGAAAAGTATGTTGAAATAATTCGATATAAAAACCAACGTTTTTAAAAACAACGTTTTTATATGGTGGCAAAGTTTATTAGAGAAAATTATTGAAATATTAGTTAAAACTGTTAGTTATTTTTAACTTTAAAATTCACTTAAAAAAAGACATTTGTGAGAGTTTTAAAAAATTCATAATACTCATAAAATCAAAACATGCATTTGAAAGTTTGTAAGTCATTCTATTAAAAAAAGAATGGGAACCAGAATTCAAAAAAAATTATTGTGATAAGACACGGCGCCAAATATTGGAAACTTTCTTTCTAATGATTACTGACTAAAAGTCAGCAACCCTTACTATCTCGTAGATAGTAAAGGGGAGATAGTATCTCCCCTTTCTGAGTACAAAAGGTTTACGATACCGCATGCCACGTGGGGAGTGCCCGGTGCTCCCAGAGGGGGAAAGAAATTTTTTCCTCAATCCTAAAAGCGCCGAGAGGAAAGAATATTTTGACTTATTAAAATTATTGAAATATTAGTTAAAACTTATCGCAAACATCTAAATATTGCATTGTTAGGCAAGTACGAATGATTCCCAAAATTTCAAAGCTCTAGCTTGATGGGAAGTTGGTTAAATTAACGATCGAAAATTTGATGACACACACACACTCACTCACACACACACACACACACCAAGTGAAATTCAGAAAAACGTTGTAAAAAAGGAAAAAAGAATGACAATAATTTTTACATTTCTTTCTTTTTTTCGATGCCATTGGACAATTCACTCATAGGTGACTTAAGGCCCCCGTCGACAAGCCACCACGAATTTCCCTACCTAATGTTAATCCTATGGAGTTACGTACTTAAAGTCTCACATCTAGAATATTTATTTTAACTGCAAGGAATAAAGTGCATTTTAAAGAGCATTAAAAAATGAAGGTTTCTGTGGAGTTACTTTTTTTTTCTGATTTTTGCAAGTATTTTTAAATTTTTATTAAAGATCTAAAAACTTGCATCCGGCACACTTAATTGATCATAAAAATACTTTGAAAAATCGGAAAAAAAAAGTAATTCCACAGAAACCTTCCTTTTTTTATGCTCTTTCAAATGCATATTTTTTTAAAAAATTTAATTTATTTCCCTGCATGTAATTTGTTGAGTCAGCAAAGTAAACAAGGAAAGAGGGGAAAGCAAAATTAAAAGTCCCGCCTTAGTGCGCAAGGATACATGATAAAGACAGGTCGTCAAAAGATTTATGATCCTTTCCGGTGAAGTCGGCCGATGTCTAGGAATCTGAGAATTCCTCTTTTGAAGCTTTATTTACAGTTGCGTATTATCTGTTGAAAGTTTGTCTAGCTTACTATACAGATATCTACGTGGTATTTCACAGTGTTTAAAAAGTAAGCTTCATACACGATTTCTTAAAAAAAGAAGTAATCCTTCATTTTTTATGCTATTTTTACTGAGTATTTTAAAAAAATACACTATCCAAATTACTTTATTATTAAAATGAACAATATGTATTTTAGATACGTTTTGAATATATCAGTGGAGATATTGTAAATCTGTTGTGCAACATTCTTTGTTTGTACCTCCAGAATTGAAATTCACTTGTTTTGCTCCCAGTATTTAGTTATTTGTGCATTAGAACATTTGCTATTATAAAACTTGTGTTGCAGAAATTTATTACAATTATTAAATAATATGAATAACCGTCAAAGCAACAAGAAAAGATTATATTCTTCAGCATACCGAAGAAAGAATAAAGGACAGAAATTCTCCGAATGGAAAGAAAAGTAAGTAACTCTTTTCTAAAATTTTATTCTGTTTTCTTAGAAATTTTATTATGGCCGTGGTATTCTAGTGGTCGTGGTCGTGGACCTACGGTTGGCGGCTATCGTCGAGACGTAGATTCGAGCCTTGCTGCCACAAAGACCCGCCGTGCCTCGTAATTTTGAACCTCGGTCAAAATTACGAGGTCCGTCGCCAATAGCCCTCGTTTTGCTTCTATGTGACGTTGATAAAAACTTTACCAAAACCAAACCCCCAGTGCAGCCGGAGCAGATGCATGTTAAATCTGTCGAGGCTGGAAGTCCTTCCAGGGCGTGGTGTGGAAGTTAGGAGAGAGAGGTGCCAGCTCAGGTGTTGTCCTCGTCACTTGACCGTAGCTCAAAATTACGAGGTTCGTGCCAATAGCCCTCGTGCTGCTTCAAGTGTGACGTCAATAAAACCAAACCAAACTAGAAATTTTATTATGATGAGGGAATTTCGTTTGCCTCTTATATCATGTTATTCCTTCACTTTCACGAGGCAAGTAGACCACAATTTCCGAGAGGTCATAATTGTAAGCTCAAGGCCAACGTGATTCCGTTTTGCCGTGGGTTCGAGTCCTGATTTCTCTATGGATACATAGTAGAAAGGAGCTGATATATGTTAAATGTGTCGAGATCCCGAGTCCTCCCCATGGTGTAGTGTGGAAGTTTTGAGAAGGAGGTGCCAGGTTGGGGTGTCACTCTCGTCATTTGACTTAAGTTCAAAATTCCCAAGTTTGTCACCGATTGCACTCGTTTCACTTCTTAGTGCAATGTTAATAAACAAACAATTAAAAAGCAAACGATTTATTAAACTTAACTTTTGTTTCCTACACTGATATTTTGGCATAATTTTAGAAAAAAAAAAAATGCTTTATTTCTTCCTGGAAAGCAATACTAATATTTAGTCTTACCTTTGTACTTACATTTCATATAGTTTATTCTAGATTTCAACATTTAATACAAGATGAGTTTCTTCTTTTTTTTTTTCAGGCGAAATTCTAAAAGAAAGTGCTATGAAGAATGCACACCTGTAAGTACGACCTTCTATTCAAAAACATGCACCCCTAGTACTTCAAACACTGAGACAGTAATAGAACACTCACTGAGCGGAAGAAGAATTGTGAATATTTCGCATTTCATAAATTGTATTCAAAATTTGAATAACCACGGTCCTCTTCAATGTTCATTTTCAAACATGAAAATAATGTCTGAAGTTAGGAAAGGTTTAAACTCAGGAATAAAAATGAAATGTGAAATGTGCCACTTTCAAGAAACATTATGGGCTGAAGACCCGGAATGTAAAAAAATGCCCGTAAATACTGCTGCTGTTTCAGGTATAATGAAAATTGGTGGGGGGTTTGCCAATTTAGAAGAATTTCTGTCTACGTTAGATATCCCTCCTCTTAGCTCAAATACGTACCAGAAAGAACACGATAACATTGCTACAGCTTGGGAGAAAGTTGCTGAAAATGAAATGTACTGTGCAGCAATGGAAGAAAAACATTTAGCAGTTCAGGCTGGAGAAGTTGAAGGAGATGGAATTCCTATGCTGACAGTCGTTGTGGATGGTTGCTGGGCCAAGAGATCATATAGAACCAACTACTCATCTCTATCCGGAGCGGTAAGTTTTGTTTAATATATTTCGTATATTTCTATTGATTAAACCTCTTTTTTTGTAAATTGTAGAAATTGAAAAGTTTTTGACGCTATGTTGCATATGTAATCAAATAGACACAACTGAATTAAATTCATGTTTAAAAATATTTTTATGAATTGTTTTTGTATTTGCTAACTGTACTAATTTATTATTAACTTATATAATGTCCAAAATAAATTTGATAGTTATTAAATGTTTCTTTTATAATTTCAGGCTGCAATAGTGGGATTTCGGACAAAGAAAGTTTTATACATGGCTGTACGAAACCGATATTGCATGGTCTGCTCCAGAGCTGCAGCTGTTAACAAATTACCTGGCAAACATTGCTGCAGTAAAAATTGGCATGGCAGCTCTTCGAGTATGGAGGCAAACATAATTCAAGAGGGATTCCAAAACAGTGTGGCTATGTATGGAGTAAAATATGCAAAAGTTATTGGAGATGGAGATAGCAACGTTTACAAAACAATATTAGATTCCAGGCCCTACAATGAACTTCAGGTGGAAAAATTAGAGTGCCAAAATCACTTGTTTAGGAATTTTTGCCTGAAGTTAAAAGATATAGTTAGGGACAGCAAAGCTGGACCAATAACTTTGAGAAAGTGCTTAGGAAAAAACATTTTACGGTTGCGAAAATCTGTAATTTCAGCAACTGCGCAACTAACAAAAAATGAAGTAAACTTTGATTGCTGTTCCATACTCCAAAAACATATTTTAAATGCTCCATACCATGTGTTTGGAGATCACCAGAATTGTGTTGATTCTGTTTGCAGCATTCAGAGAAAAAATGATACAAACTGGATTCCAGACTTATTACAATCTGGGTTATTGTATAGAATAATGAATGTCGTAAACAATTTGGCTGATAACAGCAAAAGCTTGTTGTTTTCAGCTAACAACAACTGCGTCGAGCAGTTTCACTCCATTGTGGCAAAATTTATAGGAGGAAAGAGAGTAAATTTTTGTTTACGACGAAGCTATCTCGCCCGATGCAGTGGAGCTGTAATTTCACATAATTCCGGGTCCTTTATGTCTCGCGTACATAAAAGTATGTACAATACGAGCCCTGGAAATTTTGTGAAATCGACTGAAAGAAGAAGAGAAAATGATTTAATAAGGAGAAAAAGGAAGATGTCACGGCCTCGTTGCAGAAAAAGTCTTTTTTTAGAGAAAGGTCGTAATAAAAATTACGGTGTTAGAGCTGAAAAGCCAGATTTATCGGAGGATATTTTTTCTCAAAAAAAAGAAAGGCTTCTTTCCACTCTGCAACTATCAATTGAAGAAAGAAAATCCATTGAAAGAAAGACTGTAGAACAAAGAAAGAGTCCTCTATGGAGAGAGGAACGTCGAAAACGACTGACAGCTTCGGATTTCGGTGCAATTTGCAAAAAACTTCCCCACACAAGTTGTGAAGGAATAATTAACAAAAAGCTTTATTCCCACTTCCGGTCATCAGCAATGGAATACGGAATAAATCATGAAGGGGAGGCTGTGAAGGCTTTAGAAAATTCAATGGGTTTGATAGTTCGCCCTTGCGGACTGTTCATACATCCAAAACTAAAGTACTTAGCAGCCACTCCAGATGGTTTAGTTGATGATGATGGAATTGTTGAGGTAAAATGCCCGGCCTCATGCCAAAACATAACTCCCGAAGAAGCAATAACCACAAAAAAATTTCTCTTCTGGAAACTCGATAGGTTGGGAAATATGATTATAAATAAAAATCACCAATATTTCTATCAAATTCAGGGGCAACTGCAAATTGCAGGAAAAAAATATTGCCTTTTTGTAATGTGGACAAATAAAGGTCATAAAATAGAAAAAATATTTAAAGAAAATGATTTTTGGGATAATATGACAAAAAAATTGGAATTCTTTTATTTCAATTGTCTATTACCCGAACTTATTGATCCACGATACCCCAGGTCGATGCCCATGCGTAACCCAGCTTCGATTCTGGAAGCACAGGAAAAGAGAAAAAGAAAAAAGCAAAAAATTATGTAAATGAAAATTTTTAGTCATTTTGTATCCCTGAAATTATATTAGTAATACTGTTAAAGCTTTTCTTCAAATTCAATTAATCTGTGAAATTATATTGTAAGTAGAAAGCCTGAACGAGGATTTTGAAGGAATTATTATTATTATTATTATTATCATTTACATGTGTTGGAATTTTATAATCATATCGCTATGGGAAAATATTAATTCAATGTGTTTGTTTTGCATGTGTATAATTATTATTATTGTGTATCACTGTTTATATTATATTTAAACCCCAAAAGTAACTATTTTATTTCAATTGACACAACTGTATATACTTATTCAAGAGATTACCCACAAAACATTTTAACTATATTTAAGTAGAAAGATTGCGTTACCATTTATTACTATTTTTTCAAAACGCCTTTGTAATAATCAGATTAAAATATATCGAATTTTTATGATTAAATGAAGAATATAGGGAAAAAAATTATTCTGGTTCTCAGATATGTGAACAATTTTACATGAATAATACATTTTGCAAGAACTGAAACATTATCTTACTGCATTGAAACAGCGTATGGAGTAGCCGAATGGTTATGCTCGCTATTTTGTGGCTAGTGATGTTTGAGTCGAGCCGAGAGTTCGAGTCCTATTTTCCTAGAACTGCCAACATGTTTTAAATTTAAAAACAATAAATAGCTCTCATGTTTCTTCCAATTACGATGCTAATAAATAGTCAATCCTTACAAATTTTGTTTTCAGAATTCGACCTCGAATTAGCTTCCCCCATTTCTTTAGTCTAATAACTAATGCAGAATGAAAATTATTAAATAGATAGTATATGAATAAAGCTGTACTAATAAATGTTATTCACTCAATGGGCTATAGTTTTCCATACCCTATAAATGTCGTACCTTTCCACTTTTCAAAAATCAACTTGTTTTTGCGTATGTATTTTATGTCTGCTTACGACAGTAACGAACTTAATTTTCAAAAATACGTCATAATAAATTTCTCCTGAATTTTTTATTGGATTGAAATAAAATATATGCAATACATATTTGATACCTGCTTTCACCAGTACTGAACTCAATTTTCAAAAATATATCATCATCAATTTTCACCAATTTTTTTTATTGGATTGATGGGAAACAAGTATAAAAATTAAATATTTTATTTACTTATCTATTTATGTATTAACTAAAAAATCATATGTAAATTGGAATTAAGGTATGACTGAAAATAAATAACATTATTCAGAATCTTAAAAGGAAAAAAAAGGCTGCCTCTCAGCCTTTGTGTGTGGGGGGGGGGGAATGCAAAGTTTTGATTGAGATAAAATTATAATTCAAAGTTGATTTAATTATTTTTTGAATATAAATGTAGATATATGATGTATTTTTTGAATATAAAAGTTTATATGATGTATCTTGGAATATAGCTTTCCTATAAAGTTCATAAAATTAGTTACCATATTTTATGTCTTATTTTTTTTCTATTAAATAGCATTATATTTTTATAAAAATATGATTTATTATAGCTTAGATTTTGTTATTTATTTGTTTGCATAAATGACGTACTAGAGCATGTTTGTCTAAAGTGTGGGCCAAAAGCCTTTAAAATGCAGCCCAAACGCAAATTATGAAAATATTAAATTTACTCATTCAGTTCAAAAATCTTTAAAAAGCAATTGTACTAATTTTAAATTTTATTCGTAAGCGATCACTATTTTCTTAATCAAAGCGCTAAAATTTTAGTAAAATTTTAATTTTTATACAAGCTTGAATTCTTAAATGTAGTTTGCTCATGAAAAATAAGTATAAATAAATATTTTTTGGATTAAACAAAATCTTAAATTTCATGAAAGTCACGTGTTTCCAATACATTAATCGAGACACATTGGGCCACATATTAGTCTCCATTCTTTGGCTCAATCGGTATTTCTCAAATTGATATTACTGATCGGCACTCAACTGAAACTAAAATTAAGTCAAGTTCATATTATGCATTTTTGGATTGACTTTAGAGAAGAATATCCTAAAATTACCAAAAGAGTTGTGGAACATATAATGTCATTTGTTTCTACCTATGTATGAGAAAACGTTATCTCTTTGTACGCTGCGACAAAAACAAAATGCAGAAACAGATTGGTTGCTGAACAGGACATTAGGTTGCAGGTTTTATCAATTATTCCAAGTGTTAAAATACTTTGAAATAAAAAAAAACAATCACGGACAAGTCATTAAAAATGTTCTTTTTTATGAATTTGTTTTAATTTAAAATATTGTTGTTTTTATTCATTGATAGAATACATTTTAGAAAAAAAAAAAAAAAAAAAAAAAAA
>BMAW01013828.1:0-18592 GCA_019974015.1 Nephila pilipes
TATCGTTTAAAATCTTCTAAAATAAAGATCTCCACAGGATACGTAATCTATTTAATATTTTAAACTATTTAATTATTGCATTTTGTATTTATTCGATAACATTTTGTCAAGTTTTGAAATTTATTAAATTAATCAACTAGTTTTTAGATTATTTAGCCTGTCTAATTGGGAAAAATTTTTAAAAATATTGCATCAAAGCGCTATAGTAAATTATTTCCCTGCTCTTAGTGTGGGCTATAACTTTCATTAAAGTTACAAGGTTTCACCGAATTAATTATCATCACTTATTAAAGGTAATGTCCTTCAGTAACTACACTATATGTGTACTATAGAATTTCTTCAAAATTTCATTAGTAAGATTCTTCAATGTTGATTTAAAACCAGGAAAATTCGCTTAATTAATATCGAGATTTTTCTTTTAAAATTTTGAGTAAGATTTGATAAAAGTGACTGCATGAAAATGCTAAATAACGAACACCGGGGTTCTTCAGTTATAAAACTAAATTGAAATGTACATAGGGGAGTATCGATATTAAAATGCCATCGTGGCATGCACTCAGAAAACCTCAGCCACAATCCACTTGTTTCTTCTAAATCAGTTTATTTAACATAGAACTTTGTCATCAGAAAATTAAAGAAGTTTTCGTATTATAAAGAAATAACTTTGCTTTTAATCCATTTACATTTAAGAGCATTCTTGTAACACTAAAAACATCGATAGATATGGCACTGAGTACTCCAAGACCTGGCATGTTGTAATGGGATTTTCCAGAAAGTGACGTGACAACGTGCAGCATCGATTTATAATCACCTGTCCATTGGAGGCCGAGGGACATCATGGAAGGAAAGGGCCTTGATTTATTGCTCTGAGGTTTGGGACAAGGAAATCAAAGTCTCTGTTCCTAAGAAAGCACGAACATACTCAGAACCAAAGTTCGGTAGTGGGCAATTTATTTAAGAAAACACTTTCACACTCCCAAGCCATCAGGGAGAGAAAAATACTGGAAGTCAGTCAATGAACCACAACTTTTTAAGTGCAACAAAATTGCCTCCAAAACCCATAAACACTAACAAACAGACATATATTATGTCAGGAACTATATGGATTTATTCAGAGAAAGAAATAAAGCTCTGTGAAATACATGGCACCTGATTTCTACCGATACAGAAAATTTCTACAGTAATTCAAAAATTAGTGAAAAGTGCACTTTACTACAAGAAAACAAAGAATGGAAGATATTCTTGAAAATCTGATGCGCAGAGTGCATCCTTTGGGGATGGCAAAAAGCACAGAAAAGCGATCTCCTATTCTCCCCCTTAAGGACCCATATATCAGCCTCTTAGCATAACAACAGAAAATCTTGAAATTTCAGACCTACAAACCACTTGAATTAGAATAATATAAAATACTCCCATCCACGACGAAAATGTAAAGGATGTCGTTCACAATTATCTAAGAAATGAAATAAACTTCCAAAACCCCGACTACCCCTACCACTTGCATCCGAAATAGCCCAATACATTAAATCAAAAAAGCACCAGTTTGGGCAGGAATCACAAATAAGATGATTGAAAACCTTCCCCACCTATCTATCTTTCAACTACGAAATATTATACACAATTTGCTAGATCTCGGTCATTTCTCGGATTCCTAAAAAACCACTGCAGTCATCCCCATCTTGAAGCCGGGTAAGGATCCTAATCGGCCAGAAAACTACAAAACAATTTCACTTCTACCAATCCTCAGCAAAATGGAAGAAAAAATCATTCACAATAGACTGTCAAAGTACCTCCAAGAAAATGACGTCATAATACATGAACAGCATGGATTCGTCCCTAAACTTTCCACATCTCACCAACTACTAAGAGCAGTGGAATATGTAAAAACTGGTTTCTACAAAGGACAAAACATCAGTGCGGTTTTCCTGGAAATCCAGAAAGCTAGCCAACGAGTCGGGCAGACAGGTTTAATTTTTAAAATGATAAATTATAATACCCCCCTTTCCTAATAAAAATTGTAAAGTCATATCTTCAAAATAGAAGCTTTCAAATAACAGTTAACGGCCATTATTCAAATTCAAGATCCATAGAAGCAGGAGTTCCACAAGGAGGAATTTTATCAACAATAATATTCAATTATTACGTGAATGACAACCCTAAAAACCAAAATATTAAAATGTGCATGTATGCAGATGACACTGCAATATTAGTACGACACTATTTTTCATCAAATATAGGCCAAGCACTTAACGAACACTTAAAGGAACTAGAAGAATGGTATTCTAATTGGAAAATTGCCCTGAACGTTTCCAAGACTGAGGCAGTCTTCTTTTCCAAAAACTACAGAAAAATCGAACCAGACATATTTCTGGAAAACAAAAACATACCCTGGTCCTTAGCCACCAAGTATCTTGGTGTCACGTTGGATCAAAAGATCACTTTTAAATAGCACGTAATACGAATTAAAAAGCAGTATAATTCTGCAGTAAAGAACATATTCCCCCTTATCTCGCGCAAATCTACATCAAGTAGACGTAATAAATTGCTTATCTACACCTGATATTAAGACCTATGCTTGCCTAGTCTGGTCACATTGTGCAAACACAACCCTTGACGTAATCGAAATATCGAAAAACGCAACGATAAGAATGATTGTAAATGCCCACTGTAATATGAGAAACACTGATATCAGATATTCAATTAAACTCCTACCACTCAAAAACTTCATTAAAAAAACTCAGTAAATTTTTTCCAAAAAATAAATTCCTCAACAAACAAAACCATTCAAGGAATAGAAAAATACACCCCAATTAGAAATAACCCACAACTCCATAGACCACGAGAAATTTAAATTCTCTAACTTATATTAACTTTCCATAAAATTCATCACTCACAACCACACTCCTCACACTAATACACCCACCTTTATATAGTGAAATAAAACACCTCACCATCGACCAATCACAGCGCGGGCTCTCACTGCGACCAGACTGGGCAAACAAACAGCAACTCATTAGACTACTGCTGCAATATCTTAAACTATTCAACTTAATAGCTTAAATTTATTACTTATTATTCATTAAATTCAACACCACTTGTTTTATTAACTAGAGGCAACCATGTATATATTTAAATTTTTCATTATAACAGGTCAATTGAAAAGTCCCCGGCCTACCATAGTAAAACACATTTTTTTTGGCAAAATTAGTTTTTTTTATTCAACATAATTCCTTTCAAGGGTGATACACTGATTATAGTGACCCTCCAACTTTTCGATACCATTTTTGTAGTACGATTTGTCCTTTGCTTCAAATAGGCCTCAGTTTCGGCGATCACCTCTT
Organism: Nephila pilipes; assembly: GCA_019974015.1. Taxonomy (NCBI): domain Eukaryota; kingdom Metazoa; phylum Arthropoda; class Arachnida; order Araneae; family Nephilidae; genus Nephila; species Nephila pilipes. The sequence continues at coordinate 3,342 of BMAW01013828.1, forward strand.
CAATCGACGAACATTTATTCCCAGCGAGCATTCTTTTGAGATCGGAGAACATGAAATAGTCGCTGGGGGCCAGATCTGGAGAATACGGTGGATGAGGAAGCAATTCGAAGCCCAATTCAGGGATTTTTGATATCGTTTTCACTGACTTGTGACACGGTGCATTGTCTTGGTGAAGCAGCACTTTCTTTTTCTTCAAATGCGGCCGTTTTCCAGAGATTTCATTTTTCAAACGGTGCAATAACGCTATGTAATAGTCGCTGTCGATGTTCCTTCCTTTTTCAAGGTAGTCAATAAATATTATTCCATGCGCATTCCAAAATACAGACGCCATAACCTTGCCAGTCGACTTTTGCGTTTTCCCACGCTTTGGAGCGGGTTCATCGTGAGCAGTCCACTGGGATGACTGTCGATTGGACTTCGGAGTGAAATGATGGAGCCATGTTTCATCCATTGTCACATATCGACGCAAAAACTCGGGTTTATTACGCTTGATCATCTTCAAACACTGCTCCGAATCATCAACTCGTCGTTGTTTTTGGACAAAAGTGAGCTCGCGCGGTACCCACTTTGCACAGAGCTTTCTCATACCCAAATATTCGTGAATGATATGATGTAAACATTCAGTTGATATCCTTAGAGTGTCTGCTATTTCATTCAATTTCAATTTACGGTCATTCAGAACCATTTTGGGGATTTTTTAATGTTTTCGTCGGTAACAACCTCTTTTGGGCGTCCACCGTCTTCGGTGCTCATTTCACCACGTCTAAACTTAGCATACCAATTCTTGATGGTGGATTTTCCTGGAGCAGTGTCCAGCCAAGCCAAGTTTTTGCTTCAACTGTATTTTTTCCCTTCAAAAAGCAATATTTTATCAACACGCGATATTTATTCATTTTTATCCATTTTTTTCACAATAACAAAAGTGGCTTCACTCAAAATGCTATAATTCAAAAATTAATGATCCGACAGCAGTCAAATATATACACGCATCTTTGGAGGGTTAGGGCTAACTAAACAACATATGGATTTAATTCTAGTAGCGCAATCTATGTGTCAGGCCGGGGACTTTTCAATTAACCTATTAGATTGAAACTAAAAAGTAATTTTCAAAAGCTATTGCTCCGTAAACTATTTAATGTTTTATATTTTAATCTTAACTTCTGGGCAAATATAAAACAATAGTTCAGTCTCACCTCCAAGTAATAGCCAACTCACTGGGTATTAAAGCCCGAGAGGGTTATGTACCCCAATAAATATATTTGGCTCGGTATTCTCTAAGTAAAAACAAATTCTGGAGGAAGAGAGGATTATTAAAAGCGTTTAGGATTAAAGATATAAACTTTATTTTTTTATAAGGAAAAATAATGATAGTAATTAATAAAAAGAAATAAATAAATGAGAAAAATTATAGTGAATAAAAATGTAAAACAATAAAAACAATGAGGAGATTTGCCAGGCATTTATCAGATACAGCACTCAGAAATGTTGCCATATATCATTTTCGAAGATATTCAAATTTATTATATAAAAGCAATCAATATAATGATTATTATTTTATAGCTTACAGAAATACATTCAATTAGTATAAATGTTGTAGAACAAAATTTGTGTCTTATTTTATGTCAAAACTAAACTAACTGTATACTTAAATTTTTATTTCTACTAAATAGACATATTGCGATATAACTACGTATTCTATTAATCATAATTGTTCCCTGAAATTAAAATCACTTAAGCTTTATGAGTAACTCCACATTATTTCAGAAATTTATGCAGAAATAAAGTATAATTAATTAGGAAAAAATGCGGATCTTTTTCAGTTAATTAGTTATAAAAAAGCTCTCTGTCATCCCCCCCCCTAGAAATGGTTCAATATAAATTCTTATAGTTCGCTTCTTTTCGTATAAATTCCTTAATAGTTAAATTTCGAAAATATATATTATTATCATAATACATTTATAAAGAAAATATTTCCGGACAGTAAGAGGAAGCTTTCATATATTTCAGGTTTGAAACTTTTATTTTTTTCTTTGTCTTTAACTTTTCAGTTTTCTTTTTATATTAATCGAATGTCAAGAAAAAGAGAAAGCTCCTACTGGAAGACTGGAAAAAAGCCAAAGAGCACCAACTTCAAGCTTTCTATATTTGCGATTCTTTTTTGCCTCAAATTATTATTTTTTTATTTGATAAAATTGCAAATACAATCATTATTTTATAAATATCTTTTTGCACAAATATTTCATTATATTTTTAAATTGTTATTTTATTATTCAGAGCGATTTAGCAATTTGTAATCAAATGATGGTTGAACACAAGACACTTTATGGAATCCCTAGTGTGCAAAAATCATTTTTTCCCCTCGAACAATGTTGCAAATACAGGGCAGAGAAAGCTTAGAATCGATCTAACATGAATGTCATAGACAATTCTCTCACCCAACATAAATTCCAGAATAAACCCCCGTTCCTCAAATAGTGCACAGATGGCAACGCGAATAGTTTGAAACTTTGGGCGGGTTGGGGGGGGGAGGAGTTAATAGGATACCTTCAAACTATAAAACCAGTAAAAAAAAAGAGCGGTTTTCCTTACCTGGATGAATTTTTTTCGCTAATAATCTTACAATGGCAACCATAGCGATTCACACCAAATCAGTTGGGTATTGCTCGTCTTTGTTTTCGAATCTTCAATAAATCTATTATTTGTATACGTTACTCGGCACAAAGGGTGTAATCCACACACACACACACAAATATATTGTAAAAAGACACTTTGACATTGCATATAAAACAAAACGAAGAATTTTGGAAAGCCCTAAATCCTAAGTTAACAAAATTTTATTTTAAATGTATTTTATCGACAATTATTGACAGAAGAGCACCCCAGAAGATGCCTTTGAGAGAGCCATCTAAAGTAAGAGTAATTAAAAGCAAAAAGTGATTGATATTATATTCTAATAAAGTTTACATATTCTAGAAGCGGTTTTCATAAGAACTGTACGAAATATGTATAAATGAAATTATTTTGATACCAAATGCATTTGAAAGTATATATATATATATATATATATATATATATATATATATATATATATACTTTTATCACAAATACACATTGCTTGGTGTAGCACTATCATATTTGGCTCTTGTGCGATAAACCTCTACTTGTCTTCGAGGAAAAGTTCATTAAATAGTGTCATTTGGAAGAAAATGAAGCGTAATGTAGGAAAATTTTACAATATCATATAGAAACATTGAACAAACGGCTTTTTCAAATATTTCTTTTTAAAATGTGGCTCCTAAAGATATTGGAACTGGCATCCCTGTTATAAGAGATTATTTGTGCTATTAACTTAGTAATGAAAAGTAACACGATGAATATTGGCAACAGACCTCATCGTTTTGAACCCCAGTCAAGTGACCAGGAGGACACTTGTTATCTGAAATTTTACTCTCCATACTTTCACAACATGCCAACGTGATGACTTCGAGCCTTTAAAAATATCGTCTTTTCTATGATCATGGAACTATCCTCCACCAATATCAGAAGCTCTCTTATATTACTAAACTTCGATCTACTGTAATATTGGTTTACATAAGACACAATTTATTCACAAAGCTAGGTTTTTAACTCAAATAATTTCATAATCTAATCCAAAAATCTAGCTGAAGAGGAAAAAAACTCAAGAATTTAAAAAGTTTTATTATCTCTATCGTTTTTCAGACAAATCATTATATTTGAATGACTTCTGCATTTGAAAATTGTGTATCTTAGTTTTTTCGAATTCAAGACATCATTTGCGTTTTTCGAAAACTAGTTTTCAATCTTTCATGTGATCAAAAGGAATCAGAAGTTTTTTCGTTAATTTTGTATTCTACTTTAAATGAAAAATACTTATATTTAGTTATAAAAGGGGGGGGGAAATCTTCTGATAGACCTCAAAAATTTGGTTTTGTTTTGGTGATACTGTTTTATCTTAGATAGCTATTCTGCTAATTTCAGCTGCAAAAGATATACTTTGAATTTATCATAATTTTAAGATAATATGTGTAAACTATGTTGTCCTCAATCTATAACCCTTATTATATTAAAAAGTTATCAGAGGACTTGGTCAGAAAATTAAAAACATCCAATTTTAATAGTCAACAATAATAAAAAAAAGCCAATGTAATAAAAAATAAAGTGAGAAGTTCTACACTCATCAATACATTACATAGATTAATTATCGATTAATTTAATTAAAACCTTAAGCGATTTGTTTCTGTACACAAGTTACATAAAAATAAGTTATATGAGGCTTCCCCCCCCCCCGTTACAGAATAAATAATTAATGGTCAGGTGCAGTATTTGTTACAGTAATCATTTGCAAAAAATCTATAATTGGTCAACTTATGTCTGAAATTATAAATGTAAGACACTATGATGCAACGTATAAACATAGACAATGGGATGTGATACGATGGTAGTGTTTATTGGGGAACGAGCCAGGTGGGTCTATCCTGTGCCAAACAAGATGTAAATGCGGTCTAAGCATTTGAAAAATGAAAAAAAAATAGTAAAAATTTATTGACAAGTAGGAGAGTTATAATTGGGAATGATCGTTAGGGTAGTGAGTGACTGTGGGTTTTAATGGCGCAAGAGCCAAAGTAGGCTATGCTGCGCCAATGATTGCTAGGGTAACCTGGTGGTGCGTCACCCGTGTTTATCAAAGACGGGAAAATCCAAGGGAAATATAAAAAAATGACTGGATGCCTTGTGTTTGCCTGAAGAAGGAACGTTTCTGAGGCGAAAAAGAAAAACAAAATATAACAAATGTTGCAGTGGACAGAAAAACAGGCAGGGATTTTTTCCCCCTGTGATTATCAAATTATAATACCAATGATTGGGCTTTCAAATGGTTATATTTTTAACAAATGTGGAAAGCGCATTTCCTCAGGATTCAGTTCAGCTTTCATTGTGGAAAATGTACAATAATTTCGAAGAGATTATAACATGATAAGAGTGAAATACAAGAATATTAACAGATCTCTATAATCTTTTAATATGCGTGTTTTCATGTAATACACTGTAGTGACATCTGGGTTTTAAGTTGCTCAAATACATTAAAGTAATATTTCTTAGAGAAGGGTTTACTTTTAACTCCATAACACATTTAAAACTTATACAGCCCCAGTCCTTTTAACATAACATTAGAACATGTCGAATAATTGTGTGAACACTTTCAAAGGATAACATGCAGTGATACCGAAGAATAGAAATTCACAGAAGAAAATGAGTAAACCATGGTGGAATAAGGAATGTCAATCATCTTTCCGGGAACAAAAGAAATTGTGGGGTATCTTCAGACGATATCCCATAGCCGAAAACCTCATAGCCTTTAAAAATTGCAAGGGCGTTTACTCGCAGAGTAAGGCGACATAGTCAGAGAGAATCTTGGATCAGGTATGTCTCTTCCCTCACATCGTCTAACACAAGTCAACAGTTATGGAGAAAGGTAAAAGCTGCAAACTCCCTGTATCAATTCTTCCAACTATTGAAACTGCAAATGCTGGCATTCTTCACTCTGTCGAAGTACACTGTCATTGGCCACTCTTTTGTTAGTGTGTCAAGCTCCCATTCTTTTGCAGCTACATTTTAGCGACTAAGAATCGTACTGAGCAGAGAACCATCAACTTTAGGTATCGGCAAACACTCCTTATAACTGTGACTTTATGATGATGGGATTTGAGAAAGTTTCTGTCATTGGCTTACAATATCAGTCCAGGCTCTGATGGTATAACATACGATAACTTCGCCACTTGAGCGAGGATTCACTTGTCAGTCTCTACCTATTCAACCTGAATATGGAGGGAGCATGTGTTTTCTGAATGAAAGGCTAATGGGAGTCGTTATCTCTATTCTGAAACCTGGAAGTATGATCCAAAGAACCCTCTCCATTATAGGCCTATCACCTGACGAGTTGCCTGTAAATCGTGTGAAAGCTTATGGTCAATGCCCGTCTCGTTTATCAAATGGAAAAGGATCAATTATTCCCTCCTGTCAAGTGGCTTCTGTGTGAAATCCACAGTAGATAACATCTTCCTATCCGAAGTCAGATTCTTTCTGCTTTCGTACGGAAGAATCATTTGTTCTATTTTCTTTGATATCGAAAAGGCATATGACCTACTTGGCGCTATGGGATCTACGCACTTTATGCACGGTTATGGTCTGAGAGACATTTGTCTCTTTTATTAAAATGTTTTAAATTTCAGTGATAATTTAAAGTACGGGTTGGTAATGTTCTGTCTCTATCTCTTTATCCATTGAAGTGAGTTCCTCAGGGGAGCATTTTGATTTCCACCTTTTTATTCCTCCATTTTTTCCTATACTTTCATTTGCAACCATCAGTTCATGGTTCATTTACGTTGATGATCTCAGATTTCCTGCGAAGGATTGTCAATGCGTATCATTGAGAGACTACTTCAGACCGCAGTCATAACCTGATTACATGGTGTGACGCGAATGTGTATAGTATTTCTGCCAGCAAGAGAGTTGCGTGCTTTTGTAGGAAATGGGGTCTCCCATCCTGATCCTGACGCTCACATCCGTGATAGTGTATTCGTCGTCCCTGACGTCCGCTTACTTGGAGTATTTTCGACCACAACTTCACTTTCCTTCCACACATTTTACATCTGCGGAAGAAGTGTGAGAAATCCCTAAACATCTTGAAGGTGTGGTCCAACATCTCTTGGGGAGCGAAACGAATTTCTTCACTCCGAATGTATCAGTCGACGATTCTATCTCCGATTGACCACGGATGTATCGTCTATTGTTCCGCCTGCAAAACTACCTTGCGGAAGCTTGACCCAGTTCACGATAATGCTCTGAGAATCTGCTGTGGTGAGTTTCGAACGTCATCCATGCAGAGTCTGTATGTGCTTTGTAAACAGCTACCTTTGGCATTGCGGCGCCTGAAACTGTCGCTCTACACTGCGAAAAACGGGTATGCAAAATCGAGTAGAAAGTGCTCACTTTTGAATACTTCACATACTCAAAGTGGCTCCGATCGCAACGTATTCAAATTTGAGATTCGCACATACTCATTTTTAGTAACAAGCACATACTCAGAATGGCAACTTCACGTACTCACTTTCGAATACGTCACATACTCAAAATAGTTCCTATCCCAACATACTCATATTTGAGTCTCGCACATACTCATTTTTGTACGTACTCAAAATGGAAACTTCACATACTCATTTTTGAATATAATCTTGTATCAATTATGAGTGTGGAATAGAAAAATGAGTGTCATGTATTTATTTGTGAATCTGTTACTGCATCAAATATGAGAATCAAACAATCCAGTGAGTATGTTTTGAATTTATTTTCCGATACTGTGTTGTTGTATCGAAAATGAATTTTAAACAGAAAAATATATATCAATTAAAATTTTTTCAGGGAAATAAATAAGCACTCCTTTATTTGCAAGAATCATTTTCTTCATCTTATATATTATTTTACACTTTATGAAGTTTTTGTTACAAAACTTCCGATTCAAAATTCGGTTGAATCGAAGTTGGAGGGGGCCTGGCAAACTTTAACTTTCTTTTGGCGATAAATCGCCAATGTGGTTATCATGCTGGTTTGTTTATGGTAACCCTATAAAAGGGGATTCGACGCCATCTTTTCTCGCTTCTCATTTGAAATACCCGTCTTGGTGTCATTCTGGTACTTCATTTGCCTTCCAGGCACGACGCAATCTTTTTTTCTCTCTTTCGGAAGCTCTGAGTTTAAAACACCTGCTTTGGCAAAATCTCAAAAAAATCGCCAAGGGGATCCATCAAAATTCGATTTTACCCAAAATTCATTCATTTTCTGTAACAAAACTGTTACTTTTAGAAACAAAAATGCAACTGTTATGTGATCATAAACTGTAATTTGAGCTTATACCTCAAATTTAAATCAATTCGAGTGGTTTAATAAATCTTTAATTAACGAAAATCGATTCGATTCAAGAGTTAAATTCTTTTCAAAACAAATGTGTAAGGAATCTGAGCTATTAGTTACAGAAGCAATTCAGTTCATAAAGAATTATATTTATGTTTTTTGAAGCAATATATATATATAGTTTGTTTCCTATATGTGCAGAAAATGGAGTTTTATTTAAAGTTCAGTCACTTAATAATAAGTTATTAGAAATATCTTGAAACATTATGATGAATATTAGATTTTCCATTATAAAAAACTTAACATTTTTTTCATGTATATTGTTTACATGTGTACAGCATTTTTTCCCGCCATCTAATATATATTTACTTTTGAATTAACATCATAACTAAGCTAATACCTAAAATTAATGATTCGTTGTGCACAGAAAAAATAAAACCGTATCATATTTTTGAAAAATTTATTCTGAATATCATACACATAGATATTGGGTATTTAAAAACAAAACATTCACATTCTTGAAACAAGAATATTAAGAAAAAATTAATATTTTAACTCCTGCAGATGAAGGTATGTCGCTTTAAAAATCACTTATAAACACTGCTATCTAATCCATGCTATATTCCAACTCTATCCCCATTCGTACAGCATTGCTTAAGTTTTAATCTAGCTTACAATGAGGTATTTAAAATATAGGAAGTTTTCATATGTAAAGGTAAACAGATTTTTTACTTCTTTCAAATCAACAACATTTTGTCAAATTACTGAATATGAGTGAAAATACTTTTAAAAGCAATATATAGTTCTGTTAAAATCCTATACATGGAGGAAATTGAGTTTTATTGAAAACTCAGTTTTTTACAACGTTTTTCTGAATTTCACTTGGTGTGTGTGTGTCATCAAATTTTCGATCGTTAATTTAACCAACTTCCCATCAAGCTAGAGCTTTGAAATTTTGGGAATCGTTCGTACTCGCCTAACAATGCAATATATAGACGTTTGCGACAAGTTTTAACTAATATTTCAATAAGTCAAAATATTCTTTCCTCTCGGCGCTTTTAGGATTGAGGGAAAAATTTCTTTCCTCCTCTGGGAGCACCGGGCACTCCCTACGCAGCATGCGGTATCGTAAACCTTTTGTACTCACAAAGGGGAGATACTATCTCCTCTTTGTGAGTACAAAAGGCTCGGAGATAGTAAGGGTTGCTGACTTTTAGTCAGTAATCATTCGCAAGAAAGAAAGTTTCCAATATTTGGCGCTATATCTTATCACAATAATTTTTCTGAATTCTGGTTCCCATTCTTTTTTTAATAGAATGACTTACAAACTTTCAAATGCATGTTTTGATTTTATGAGTATTATGAATGTTTTAATACGCTCACAAATGTCTCTTTTTAAGTAAATTTTAAAGTTAAAAATAACTAACAGTTTTAACTAATATTTCAATAATTTTCTCTAATAAACTTTGCCACCATATAAAAACGTTGGTTTTTATATCGAATTTTAATAATAAGTTATTGGAAATATCTTGCAAACGTTATGAAGAAAATTAGATTTTCCATAGTAAAAAACTTAGGTGTACAGCCTTTTTTTTCCATCTAATATATATATATATTTCCTATATTAAAATTTTCAAACAAGAATATTGAAAAAAAGAGTAAAATGTTTTAACTTCTACAGATGAAGGCATGCCATTTCAAAAACCACTTATAAACACTGCTATCTAATTTATACTATAGTCCAACTCCATTTGAAAAAATAAGTTACGTTTTAATATAGCGTACAATGAGGTATTTAAAATTTTTAGGAAGTTCTAATATGTAAAGGTAAAAAGATTTTTTATTTCTTTCAAAACAACAACATTTTGTCAGGTTACTAACTACGAGTGAAAATGCTTTTCAAACAACACTGTTTCAAATAAATATACTATTTTTGCATTGTTATTATGTAGACAGTTCTTTAATTTTTTGAAAGAGAAGCAAGTCATCTACACAACCATATAATACAGCTATATTTTTGGAATATACTTAACCATTATAGTATAAACTATTACATGTAAGAATTTCTGCTTGGTCTGCGAAACCATCCATTCTATAAAGCAGTTCTTGCTGCTTTGAACTACGAACTTTGACACACTCAGATCCCAAAACATTTGTTATACAAGGAATATATGTTATACAAGTTTTTTTTTTTCCTAAACACGTGTTATTTTTAATTGGTGTTAATGGATTAAAATTTACTCGGACAGGGCTTGTCTCCTTATGATTATAAAAAAATGTCAATATAATAAGATTTTTTTTAGTATAATAAGACCAACACCAGAACCGAGATGAATTACTTTGTAATTCATCTCGGCACAAGCATATTAACTTAAAGAAATGCATGAATAAAGTGGTTAAATTGTGTAAATAAAAATACAAGTATCAACATATAAAAGGGGTAGATAAAATGATTGGCCCTGTCCTATGGTGAACATTTGTAAGTGTTTTTACAATTTATAATGAATTAGTTTTAAAGTATTTGTGTCATGTATCGAATACAAAAGAAATTGTTTTATTTATTCAGTGTGCATAAAGGTTGGAGTTCATGAATAGAATAAAATCTGAATATACTGCACCAAATATTTATTCAAAATTTTGCAATAATTTTGGGCCACGTTATAAAAAGAAACTAAGATATGAAATGTCTGTGTATAAACCTTAATTATATAAAAATCAAATTTTGAATTAGAACACAAACAAGTAGTAGTTTCTAACCCCAAGTCATAGGAGTTTAAATTGGATTACTTAAAAAATGTGAGACAATAGTGATGAAACACAAGACAATCACTTATAATATGATGAACAGTGAGACATAAGAGGAAGGATGCCTGATTAGATTGTGAAAATTTGATTCCAAAATATACATTAAATTTGAGTTTAAATTAAAACCATATTCTTTAAAAAATATATATTCTGAAATATCTTACTCCTGTCATAAAGCATCTGAAATTTACTTCAATTCATAATAAAATTAATCAGGAATAAAAACTATTTTTGTCAACATTTTATTCTGAATGTATCATTTCTAACTTTTTGATTACCACACAGTATTATTGGAACAAAATACGGATGTACAATTCTCCGAAAATAGTAAAACCTTAACACCTTAAATACAAATATATATCTTAAAACAAGATAAAAATGTATAATAATTTCTCTGTCAATTAAAAAAAGTCAGTTTTCTTACACACTTATGAAGTGAAAAAAAATGGAATTCTTGTCGAGCATCATCGCTGTATGGTCATCGATAAAAAAAAAATGCAGCAAAATGGCTCAAAATTTTAACAACACTGCTTTTTGAATACTGTATTGTTATTCTATAAAATATAAGCTTCATACACAAATATTTACATGCATGAAAATAATTTTAATGCAAATTAAAGTAAGAAGTCACTAAGCTACGATTACGATGTAATATGAATACAGACAAAAAAACACCTGCAAAGCACAAATAACTACTCACAGAAAATCATTTTCATATCATAAATCGGAAAATCATGATCAATAACATTTCAACAACATTTTTATATCTTAAATAAAAGAATCTGAGTCACTGGGGAAAAAATGTAAACAAACACAGACGCGAAAATGAGTATGCGTACATACTCATTTTAATATTCCTGTATTCTACCGCGTGTAGCGTGGTAAATACGAAATATAGTTCGAAATATTAAAGCAAACCATATTTGTTTTTGAACCCCACTTTATAAAATACGTTGTCAGTATATAAAAGGAACTTTTATAGTCCTTATATCTGTAATAATTTTTTGAGAATGCTGATTTCCCATTTTTTTTTGGTTTTGAATACTTGTAATGTTCACATTCGGTAAAGGTATACTCTCAAATCTGATACAAACATACTCATTTCAAAATGAGTACGTCTAGGTATTCATTTTTGAGTATTTCTTTTTTCTCCGTGTATTATCATTTCCAAATATCATATCTTTCATGTCTCCCATTGCAGAATATCACTATCAGCCCGTCTTTAAAGAGATTGTACAGTGCTCGTCCTTCCTTCATCCGTCCTTTTTCTGAAAGGGTGAAAGACATCATCGAGGAACTCAACCTACATGACTTCGGTATTCAACAATGAAATTTTATTAAATTTCCTCCTTGGAATGTGCCAAGATTTACTTTTCATAACCCTTTTGCTTTATTCAGCAAATCCAACACATGTCCCATTATTTTCCAGAGTATCTTTGCCTTTCATCGTTGTCGGTATGCGGATTTTATTCCTTTTTACACGGATGGATCGAAAGGAACTGGATACGTCGGCTGCGGTGTCGTTTCAAATGACATCAGGCATTGTTACCGGCTAGTTGCTTCCTGCAGTGTCTACACAGCAGAAACAGTCGCCATCTACTGTGCCCTCCAATGAGTCGAGAAATCCAGCTCTCGAAAGTTCGTTGTATATACTAACAGCAGGAGCGTCCTCGAAACATTGGTCAATCTAAACGATCGCTTTCACCGTATTGTGATGGAGATTGCAGACATGGTTTGTTTTTTATATAACAAGGGTTATTTTATTAAATTCTGTTGGGTACCTAGTCATGTAGGTATTTTAGGAAATGAACGAGAGGACTCGGCTGCACGATCGGCGACGATTACTCTGCAGCTTGCAGTCCCACTTGAGGACATACGACGTCACATTTTATTGCTTATTCATCAGAGATAGCAGGAATCTGGAAGTCATCTGACTAATAATAAATTACACTCGATGAAACCAAGTATTGGAGAATGGCCTGTTTTTCCAATGCGACGAGCTGATGTCAGATTGACTCGCCTTCGCATTGGACATACTCGATTTTCTCACAAACATCTTTTGTTTGGAGAAGATGCTCCCGAGTGTCCTTCCTGCCATGTCCCTTACTCTATTCATGTAATTTTATTTGACTGTCCTGTGTTTGATCATCATCACCGGACTTTTTTGAATTCATCAGTCTTAAACCTATCTGACTTTTTGGAGGAAACCCAAACTAAAATTTATTTGCTTTTTTACGACATATTGGCCTTTTACACCGCATTGGAATTTTAACTTTGTATCTTTTGTGTGTCTTTTTGTGTTTGACTCGTGTTTTAAAGGCCATTAATTTCTAATAGATTTTAACAAGTGTTTGGCGCAGCATTGCCTACTTTGGCTTTTGCGCCATTAAACCCTATAGTAATTCACTCACTCATTTCAGCAGGATGAATTTGAAATTGCCGTTCCGTTCTTACTTCAGAATGATTCGGCAGAGAATGTAGATGAAGTGTTCTGAAAAGGCACTACGAAGAAAAGAAGTATATCGCACGCAACATTTAATAGATATGAGAAGTTGATACGTTTATTGTATTAATATGACAGATAATAGGAATAGTTTTATTTCGCAGCTGACACATTTCCAATGAAATGTTTTAAGCAGAGTGTTAAGAAAAAACGAAACATTTTTCAATGAAAAGTTGGTTTGAGTATTAAAAACTACTAGTTTTTCGGTATTCATGTTAAAAATAAAAAATATTTAAAAACCTTTTAATTAATTTTAAATAATATCATTATTATATCTTATAAAATTTAAATGTTTTCAATTTTGTTACAAAGTATTTTAAGTACAAAGTATATCTTGCCTCTTTCTATTGAAATTGAATTGCGTTTAATTGTTATTACGTTAATTTTAAGCAAGTATTGAAATTTTCTTTATCGAGAGCTATGATAAAATTTTGCAAATGGAGAGATGAAAAAAAAAATCTTTAAAAATCTTTTTTTTTAAAAAAAAAAAAAAAGGGAGAGAGAATTTTAAACAATAATTGATATAATGGACGTTATTCCAAAAATAGTAATTAATAATAGAAACGCTAAACAAATTCTTATATATTTATATCAATACAGTAGATTTTAATTTAAAATCAAATACATGATTAAAGATTACATTGAACTTAAAAGATTTGGATTTTATAATTCATAGCAATTACAGGCAGGATAATTTTGGGAATAGTTTGGAAGAAAAATTAAAATTAAAACATGATAGTGTGAAAGAAAAATACTCTGAGAACCTCTAATGGAAATTATTTTGTCCAAAAGATGGCTGATGATGTATAATGTATATAATGCTCAGATGATGATATAAAAAAAAAGATGTATAATGTTCAGAAATGCGATTTGGAGTAATTCTTCTTGGTGATTTTTGTAATTAGTTCCCCAAATGGTCTTAAGAGTTAACAACAACCAGAAAATTAATATCGTCATAGAAAAAATATTCAAAGATAATTTGTTATAGAATGGAAGCATCACCACATTTGGTTTTAATCTTATTTTATTTCACATTACTTAGTAATGAGATAAGTTAAGCCTAATAATTATTTGAGAGGCTTGTCAATAAAGATATACAAGTATGACACGCGCGAAAAAGTCATTAGTAGCGACATAAATTTATAAAAGGTATTGAAATATTGTAGGTGTAATGTAGGATATTACAAAACAAATAGTATAACTTCAATACAACACAAGTTTCTTAAAATTCAATTATTAGAATAATTTTTTTCAAATTTTTAACAATGTAATTTATCATTGAAAAAATAATTAAATGGGTATAATTTTATCTAATTATACTTCAAGAATTGTTACAGAATCTTCCTTCGTTTGCTTTGTTTGATTCTTAACAATTTTCATTCATTTTCTAGTATTATATTTTATAAGAAAAAGTTAAACACGCTAAAATGTTATTATTAGAGGAAACATTATAGGAAAGTTTGTATTTATTAATTTCTTAACTCTTTTCCTTCTAGGTAAAGTTTTAATTACCAGCCTCAAGAATATATTACAGTTACAGTTACCAAATTTGAGCCTGCTTGTAAGAAAAATTATTGATGCCAGACGGTTATATTCTGCGAATACACAATTTAATAAAAGTAAACGAATAATGTAAAATTGAAATTTGTTTTTTTTCATAACAGTTCATTTTCGAAAACAAAAAATTTTAATGAATTTATATGAAAATAAGCATTCAGTCATAGCAGAAAGTGTATTCTTTAATTTCCGGTGTCCTTCTCTGAGAATGTCTTTCGAACATATAAGAAAAAAAAAAATGCAAGAATTAAGCTTTAGCTCTTATTTTCTTAAAGTTAAGTCTTCCTACATGAAGGACGCTTATGATCGAATCTTTTGTCGTTCTTGTAACTTCATACTACCGCTTCAAAATGAATTTCGGATAATTTTTATGTTTTGTAAATATATTGATTACATATATAAAATGCACATACAGTGTCTCCAAAAATTGAGTATACAGTACTCCCTTTTTTTTCTAAAG
>BMAW01013831.1:0-30345 GCA_019974015.1 Nephila pilipes
AGAGGAATTGATTTACCTTGAAGCCAAAATTCTGTGCGACATTAACCATTCTAAAATCCGCCTTTTAAAATTTTATTAATTGAAAGCTCGACTAATTCCTCTTGGATATAAACCTTTACTGTCACAATATTCACAAAAAGACTCAAGGTGACCCATTGAGAAACTTCAAAGAACAAAATGTCATCAAAACGCTCAGAAAAGTACTTATATTAAGGTTCAAGGTGTTGACAATAAACTTGTTTATCATCTAAATGGATTTCACTGCTCATATGAAGATCCAAATAGATTAATAACTGGCTAAATTCTTTGAGACTAAAATTCTGTTTCTAAAAATCAAGTTTGTTTTGGAAGGCAGAAATAACAAATTTTTTTTGTGATCAAATTGAGCTCATCATTTTGAAGCTTCAAATTAATTCCTTTTAATTGTGTGAATAAATCGGTTATGTAAGCAGCATCGATCTTAAATTGTAGCAATTTGTCTCTCAGAGATACATCCTCCTCTTCGAAAAACTAAAGAACAGAGTCGAAAAGAATCATGAACCTGCTAAGGAAAGCACCTTTGGAGATACAATGAACATTGATTTGTACAAACAAGAGATTGAATTTTTCATCGTTTTCTTTATACAGCTGCCTAAATAATCTGTCGTTTAGAACATTACTTCGAATTTTGTTCATACCGTAGAAGTCATATTGTAATGACTGATGCGGGTTCACTGAAATTTTCTTTGCACTAAATGCAGCCTGTGAATTACTCATTGAATAGCTAAAATACCTGGTACCTCCCTCTTTATAAGGGTAATGAATCCACTATGATGATTTGCCACGATGGCGACCTGCTCCATCAGAGAAAAAAGGCGTAATGTCCACAGCAGGAATAATTTTATCTTTAAAATAATTTTTTACAGTATTAGAAACAGATTCAACTATAGTATTTGCTATCAAGCTGCTTGCAGAAAAGCATCTCTTGAATAATTTTTCCTTTCATTACACAAACCGGGTGTACATCTCAGCAGTAAAGTCTTATTCCTTGGCAAGGTTGATCATCAACTTAACCCTTTCGGTATGAACACACCATGCACACGTCACTCGCGATCGTCGCTTAGAGCCGAACACTACACGTCAAATTCCCTGAGCGTTTCTCCGCTCTTCGAGAATTATCACACTCGGTCTTCACTTTAAGTTCTGTTTCTTCTTGTAAATAGTCTTTATCGTATTTTTTTATTAATTTTAAAATTTATTGATGTTTTTGTCAGTAAAACTTCGAAATAATTTCAATAGCGCTTCTGAAAATTGTTTCTCAAAGTACTTCTTTATATCTATTTTTCTGGAAATTAAAGGGAAAAGATTATTAAAATGCTAATTATAAAATATACAACTTAATTAGGGCTCTCAAGTTTTACCAAAAATTATAACATTGAGACGAAACCTTTTTTTTTCCTACAGTTAGGCTTAACGCAAAACCCCCAGCCCGTCCGACAGGTCCTTTCGATTCTCCTCCGTCCCCACGGAACGGCTTACGCCAAGGCGTGCCGTCCCGAAAGGGCTAAAGAGAAAATTTGGTGGGTATTAAAAGTTTAAATAAAGAAACTTAAATGTCTTCAGACATATCGTCAATACGTCGTCTCACTGTATCGTTGCTTAATGGGATATTTTTTTTATAACATTGGACGAGGATGGATAATATTAAAAAGTTTCTAAAACTTCCTTGCCAGCCGGCAGTCATCTATTTCTCCAATTTAGCAATCAATTTTGATACGATATGAGAGGTTATTAAACCATCGTTGTATTGGGGGGATGAGGTTGCTAATAGTCTACGACCGATGGTACATTCAGAAACTTGTCTCTGATGTTCATGACAAATGAGAAATTTTTGATTTGTTTGTCAGGATGGGCGTTTTGAAGAGGCTCCTGCAAACTAAACAATTTCAAAGCTTCATTAGATTACACTGTGCTACGAAGTAAATATAAACACTCACTATTTCGATAAATCAATTGATAATAGAACAAATGAATGATAAATAATAATAAGCGTACGTACCTAGTCGACTGGCCAAGTAAGCAATGATAGTAAATTGAAACTGAGGGAAAAATTGAGAAATAAAGAAAATGAAAACCAAAATAAGAAATATGGATCAAATCAAACATTTATACTGAAAGGACTCTCGACAATGCGATGAGATTGATCACGATAAAAAAAAATTCGCCAAATGATTTGTATGAGCCAAAGAGAACAGTTAATGCATGCACTGCACTGGTTGGGATAGGTCCTGAGTGTCAAGTTCTTCAAGGTTATCTTGCCTAGAATAATCTTTTCCTAACATCGAAATATGGCTTAATTTTTGCTTCGGACAACTTCATCTCCCCATTCTGAGAATTGTGCGAGGTAGTCTCGTCTCACTGTATTTCTGACACATCTTCGAGATGTGGAATGTATTGTAAATAGTTATTTTGTTTTTGTACAACACGAAGACGAAACTATCATCAACTATCCGGAGGCAAAATTCTGAACTCCTGCTTCTTTTCGCTTTCTTTGATAGAATGGAAAAATATTTTTTTAACAATGACATCGGTGTTGAAGAAATATTAGACCTGGAAAACGTAGGGCTGAAATTTACTGGTTCAGAACCATTACGTTAATTCGTTTTATTATTGGTAAACATGTTGTAAATTGAATCACTGATTTAATAATTTTACCTGTTTATAATGTTCCCCTACTTTCATAAGCCCTTACTATCCAAATTAAGTTTACTGCCCTTCAGCATCCTCTCACCCCCCCCCCGGTTGAGAAATAGTGTGTTAAATGTTTAAGCACTACATACAAAATTCTTTCTATTTGTATGTCATATTAATAAATGATAAAAATAAATCCTTAAAATTTCGAATCAATTTTTTTTCTTCTTACAGATGCTGGAAGTTTCATGATAAAAAATAACGTCCAAAAATGGATTAAAAATGTATAAAAAGCCTCTGCAACATTTTTTAATTGTTATAAAAAGTCTTTGCAACAAAAGTGGATGGATCAAAAGTAATTAAAATCCGTTGTTACATTTCATCACCTATACGGATAAACCTTCTTTCATTAACTAACATAAGTTCTTCCGAGATTTCGAAAGAAGGAAAAATAATTCATATCGAACGCGAAACCTTTGAAACATTTCTGGAAATGAACAATGTCCTTTGTGGGATTACAGAGCAAAATTCAGAAAGTCTTTCTCTAAAAAGTAAAACATAGAATCGTCTACATTTTTATACTAATTCCAAAAGCACCGTGAAATATTGAAACATCATTAAAATTATCGTTGATTACAAAAGAGCCAGACATCATAAAAACAGAAAAGATTATGATACTGCAATAATAGTTAGTAAAAAAATTCAGTAAGCATTTTCTGTAGTACGTAAATTTCAAGATTATTTTCTAGAAGAGTAGTGTTCAGAGGTATTCAAATCATTTCAGATCCTTCATAAACATTTAATTTTATTTCTTGGTCAAAAAAGTATAAGACAGGAAGAATTGTCTAATAGAATGAAACAACTTCGACAAATAGAGAATATTTGCCAAATAAAAGGATAACAAATATAAATTGTAAAAAAAAATGTTTTCTTGTCTTTATGATATTCCTACTTGATAAATTGCTACGGCCATCCTTTATTATTTACAACACTTCAGACATCTTAAATTCTAATTAAATATTCAATAAGTTCAAAACTCCAATTGAAGATACATAAAAAATGGACAACATAATTTATTATCTATCAACCCAGAATATGCAATATTGCCTGCTCTTTCGAATTCCTCTCAACTCAATTTTAATCCTAGTTTATATTCAAATAATAAGAAATATCTTCTTACCAAATTACTCGTTGCGATTTAAAGACTTCTTGCTAAAAACGGGTTGAACTGCTGTTACTCTAACTATGAATTACTGCTACTCTAACTGCTTTCAATGTAAAAAGATTATTACAAATTTAATCAACTTGCAATTAAATATTAGTTTGTCGCTATCCTCTATGTTCCCCTTCTCTTTCCTTTCAATTATAAATCGCTTACTTTAGACATCTCTAATTCAGTTCATTGCACTTCTTGTCTTCCTCTCCTTTCATCTACTTCTCATAATCACGATTCATTTTAGTTAGCAAGGGGTTGTAATTATATTCAATTCAAATCAGCAAAAAGTCCCCTAGGTTAACGAAGAGAAAATTGTGAATAGCTCAACGTTAGGAAATGCAAATGTTTCTTTATGTGCACTTCTCTGAATAACCCAGACAGTAGCAGATTTGAGCATACATTTCTTAGGTGCTCAAACATATGCGAACTGAGCGGTTTGGCTGAGAACGGATTCAACAACGTTTAGTAAATTCAAGCAAAATACGTAGCTTGATTGAAAAGTAATACCTCCATTCCAATGACCTAGCGACGGTAGGTTATGGGGGATATACTGCCCTCCCTTCCCGAAATGCTTCCTGTGTATCGAAATTTTAAAATTAAAAGTTTTTTTGAAGGATTAGTTTTCTTTCGAAAAAAAATTAATATTTGAAATCCCATAAATATTCAACATAAATATTCCTTTCACCTTGAAAATAAACAATAAAATTTGAAAATTAATTTTGAGATATGAGTTGAAGTTAGATAACCCAACTCACCCCATGAAGAATTTCCCGCTGTGTTCTTGAACCATGGCCATTTTATTAGTTCCTCGATTTTTGCAGTTCTGTTGTACCTGAAAAATACACGTATTATTTATATCATGCACTATTTACTTTTCGGTATAAGTCCCATCCTATTCTAAGTGAGTAGTTAGGGCAAACTTACCAAAGTACAATTCCGGTAGCTCTGGTTGAAGGTTGCAGTTACATGGTAACTTTCGTCTCATAATCCAAAAGAAAATGCTTTCAGTGTGACCTTTAGGGAAAAAGTCATCAAAGGTAAGATCGGGTTCAATGATACTTCGCTACTTCAACGTTATCTCCACGAACTGAACAGTACAAACTAAATAGTCCATCAACAATAGTGGATATTTAAAACTCTCTACATTAGCATTTATTGAGACAGATTAAATTCTTCATTTCCAATTTGGGCAAAACTCATTTGGTTAAATTGCTTAAAAGATATTTCCAAATAATTATAATTGTCCTCCATATATTTTAATTTTTTTTATCGTTGCAGGTTTCTTTCTTTCAGAATTTCTCAATTAAACTATAACAAAGATTTTTTTGTATTCAATGTTTTGTCATCCAACTCATTAGTTTTTCAAAATTTATTTCCAAATAGATTATTTTAATAATTTTCATTTTGATCTCTTTCAAAGATATCCGTACTAAACTATTGTAGTAATTTTTCTTAAAAAAATAGAAAAACTGTTTAAATATATTATTATTACTCAGATGAATATTACCATGACAATTATGTTCCCATGAAAAACAAATGCTTTGGAAATTATTATCTAGTAATTAATTGAATTCGGTTTCCAATATTATTTTTGAAGGAGAAAATAGAAAGCTTTTAAATAATCTATTTCCAATAGTAATGCATTGGGAATTCATAGTTGAACACATGCATAGAATATTTTTATCTCTTTATCATATAGTCTAACTTTATAATCCTTTTCCAATATTTATACTATTAATAAAAAATATATATATTATGTATAAATGAATTATTTTTTTAAAACAAATAGGTTTCTAAAATATATTATATTTATCTCGTTAATATAATGTCTTTATATCAATATCATTGAGAGAAGAAACTATTTAACAGTAATATTAATACGTAACATATCCTTTAAATTGACAGTTACTTTGTGTTATACATTTTATTTTTATATTCTTTTGTTATTTTTATTTTTTACTGGGCCTTGTATTTTGGTCAGGCAAAATAAACTCAGGAATAAAATGTGAATGATCGAATTTTTTTAAATGTATACACTGTAATATGTTCATTTTAAAACACCTTGATAGAGACTCTTCAGAAACTAAAGCTATAGTTACTGTCATTTCTAAGCAACTACATACTCTTACTGAAAAGATTATATTTCACTTTTAGGTGCAACCAAGACATTTATTCCTTACCTATATGCCTCTTTCCTCGGCTTTCATTTCTTTCCTGCAAACGATCCGTGTAACTTTCTTCCCGTTGCCAGATACTTTCTTAAAATATTGTTTGGAAATACTTTTCCATTCCCTTCATATTATAGACTAAAAGCAACGTCAAAGGTTAACTTCGTCAAGAGAGAATAGTTCACTCAATCAGAGACTTTTCGCAAGAAAATGGCGCATCGTGAAAAACTTTTTTTTTCTTTTCTGCTTTAGAGTTGAAAAACGACCATCGTAATTTTTCTTCAGGCACTATTGAGAATTTTTTTTTCTCTCTTTTTGTGTGCATTTTCCCTGTTCTGCTTCTACTGCTTAAATTTATCTTTTCAATGTCGTCTGCTTTTAAGAGAACAAAATTAGTCTTCCCGTTTAGAATTTATTCCATTTTTTTACATATTTCAAACGTAGAGAAAAGATTAGAAGAATATACACAACCTGAATTTTTCGTCTAAATTCCAAGTGTTTCTTTTTGAATAATATTTTAAAGTATTACTTCTATTTCATGGATGGCATCATATTTTTGTGACATTTTTTCCGAAACAATAAACTCTTAATCTAATTTAATTTTCAATATTAATGAAAAAACATAATTTATTCTTCTTTATATTTAACACCTTTTTTACTCAATAAATGTCAACTATTATCTTTATGGAACGGAACTTCTCGAAAATCTCTGATCATTTTGACATTTTTTTTTCAATTCCAAGAAGTATTTTCATCAATTTATCTTTTATACAGAAATCGCGTGCGTAAAGCATTTTTTATATGCAGACATAGTATTTACAGACATAAATAAAATTAATCATTCACAAGATCAAATCGACTGAAAATGAGCTGACAAAAGTAAATAAATAATAAAAGAAATAACTGCAGTTGCTAAAATCCTCTTGAGATTTTCTTCCTAAAAGTAATCATTTAATTCATTAGTTTCTATAAGGAAATAAATCCTTAATAAGAATTTTTACTACATCATTATACAGAAATTAGGCAATGAATATTTACGCTACTGGCCATATAAATTGCAACACCAGGAAGGAATGCCAAAGAATAGGTTGGAATAAGTTGGGGTATGCAAATTATTTGTATTTACGCGCATTTAGACGACACAGGAGGATACACGACATCTGAAGAAGAATTATTAAATTATTAAAGAAATGTTATGTAGGGGAATTCTCATTCGGAAAGCACTTTGTAAGTTCGGAGTCTGCTCGGAATATCATGTTATGCCTCAAATAAGAGGAAGAAATAGTTACTAGCAAGTATCGGAATTCGACAGAGGCAGGATCGTTGTCTATGGAGAGTGTAGATTATCATTCGTTGATATTGACCGTTGCACTGGTCGAAATCCAACCACTGTCATGCGAATATGGAATCAATGAGTTCCTGAGGGTCATACTGAACGGCACGTAGGATCTCCACGCCCTCCCATGAATAACTTCCGAGAGGACAGGCATGCTGTAAGGCTGGCCCTTCAAAACAGTACAACCACATCACGGACCATTAGTTAGGAAATGGATATGTTTGCAGTGTAGCCAGTATCCGCTCGTACTGTGCGATGATGTTTACAGCAGTGTGAACAGTCAGCACAACGACCATTACTTCGACTTCCCTCGGCATAGCATCATAGAGAAAGATGACCACTCAGGTGCACCGAACGACAAAGCTGGATATAGGAATGGCACAAAGTCGTCTTTTCAGACGAGTCCAGGTTCTGCATTCAGTTTTCTGATGGCCGTATACGATTCTGGAGGATACGAGGAGACCGCTCGTCGCCTACATGTCTCCATATCTGTCACCTATTGAAAATACTTGGTCCTGGGTTGCTGAGAGATTGGCCCACCACCCATGTCCAGCTAATAAGCTTGATGAAGTATGGAATAAACTTGAAGCTGCAAGGAATTAGCTGCCCGTTTCTGTCATCCCAGTTCGCCTCTATGTCTAACCGGGTAAGAGCCGTTTTGTTTGCCAGGAGTGGCAGCTGTTTCTACTATTTCGCCCCCCTCCCAGTAAACCCCGCAAAACCTTGCAAATTTAATCAGTTTGTCTTCCTGTCATACTATTTAAGTACACTAAATATCTTTTTTTTATTTGCTTTCTTTCTTGTTGTAGCAATTTTAATGGTCAGCAGTGTAATTAAAAAAAAATCGCATTCCCTCTTAGAGAAGCAAAAATTTATTTTCATTGAACTTAAGTGTAAATATGTGACTCTGGGCTATTCGCAGCTTTCATTTCACTAATTTTGGAGACTTTTGTATTTTGAATAGAATTAAATTATAACTCCTTGCCAACCAAATGAAGTAAATTAGACGAAGTAAAAAGAGCAATAAATTGAACAGGGATAGTTATATATAAGTGAAATGAAACTGAAATTAACAGTGGATACAGATGGTACTGACAAGCAGATAGATGTTTATAAATTGAAGTGAAATGTTGTAATTAATCGTTGACAGTAAAATGTATTTCAAAGTGACCATTGATTAGAATAATAGGAGTCGAATCTGCTGTTATCGAGATGTGTCTCAATCGGTTCAAATGAGTTCGTTAGCTAAGAATATTCGGTTAATTATATACTAGAATTAAAGTCGGTCAAGAGGGATTCGAGAGAAAGTCACATTACATATTCTGTGGATAAATAAACTTTGTTGTCTATTTTTGACGTCCTCCCATTGGATTTTTGGTCTTATTGACAATTTATTTAGACTTTAAGATATCTGTGGAGTTTAATAATGAAAAGTAGACACTATAATTATATATATAATTGTTTTCGTGTTCAAATTAGGCTTCGCTAATATAATTTTTTATGTATCTTTAATATAAAAGACTAGCTGGTTCTTTAATTTAAACTTCACAGTAGATCTGAAAAAAGACAATTGTATTATTTAACAAAACTCTTGTCGTTACATTATATGATACACATGATATTTTGAATTCCGTTTTTCCTTCAAAAAACTGCTAATAGTTTTGAAAACAAAAAAGAATGTATGGTATTATATAAAGCAAAGCAAATATTACGTAATACTTATTCATCATTATATTTATTTTTATTTGCTAACTAGTTTTCATTACTTACGTAAAAGGAATAGGCACTATTTGGTAGGTATTTTGGTCCAGCATTAAATATTGATATATTTTTGATTTTTTTCATATCAAAGTCTTAAATTTCATATAACCATATATTTGTATATCGATAGAATTTTCATTAGTCCCTATACATTATTTGCATATCTTTTTTTTAACCGCATCATCATCATAATCTGCATCAATTCTAAATGCCAAGCATAACATATATTTAGAATTTTACATTTGAGCTGTAGCTCGTGAGATTTTTTGAACCTTACTATAGTACTATAGTTGGGAACAACTGTAAAATAGATATCTATATATACAGGTCAATTGAAAAGTCCCCGGCCTACTATAGTAAAACACATTTTTTTGGCAAAATTAGTTTTTTTTATTCCACATAATTTTCTTCACGGATGATACACTGATTATAGCGACCCTCCAACTTTTCGATACCATTTTTTTTGTACGATTTGTCCTTTGCGTCAAAATAGGCCTCAGTTTCGGCAATCACCTCTTCATTCGACGAAAATTTCTTCCCAGCGAGCATTCTTTTGAGATCTGAGAACAGGAAAGAGTCGCTGGGGGCCAGATCTGGAGAATACGGTGGATGAGGAAGCAATGCGAAGCCCAATTCATGGATTTTTGCCATCGTTTTCACTGACTTGTGACACGGTGCATTGTCTTGGTGAAGCGGTACGTTCTTTTTCTTCAAATGCGGCTGTTTTTCGGCGATTTCGCCCTTCAAACGGTCCAATAACGCTATGTAATAATCGCTGTTGATGGCCCTTCCCTTTTCAAGGTAGTCAATGAAAATTATTCCATGCGCATCCCAAAATACAGACGCCATAACCTTGCTGGCCGACTGTTGCGTTTTCCCACGCTTTGGAGCGGGTTCATCGTGTGCAGTCCACTCGGATGACTGTCGATTGGACTTTGGAGTGAAATGATGAAGCCATGTTTCATCCATTGTCACATATCGACGCAAAAACTCGGGTTTATTACGCTTGATCCTCTTCAAACACTGCTCCGAATCATCAACTCGTCGTTGTTTTTGGTCAAAAGTGAGCTCGCGCGGCACCCACTTTGTACAGAGCTTTCTCATACCCAAATATTCGTGAATGATATGATATACACGTTCAGTTGATATCTTTAGAGTGTCTGCTATTTCATTCAATTTCAATTTACGGTTATTTAAAATCATTTTGAGGATTTTCTTAATGTTTTAGTCGGTAACAACCTCTTTTGGGCGTCCACCGTCTTCGGTTCTCATTTAAACTTAGCATCCTTGATGGTTGATTTTCCTGGGGCAGTGTCCGCAAACTCGGCATCAAGCCAAGTTTTAGCTTCAACTGTATTTTTTCCCTTCAAAAAGCAATATTTTATCAACACGT
The DNA here is from genome assembly GCA_019974015.1 of Nephila pilipes. Taxonomy (NCBI): domain Eukaryota; kingdom Metazoa; phylum Arthropoda; class Arachnida; order Araneae; family Nephilidae; genus Nephila; species Nephila pilipes. The sequence continues at coordinate 10,545 of BMAW01013831.1, forward strand.
GAAAGTCTTTTTTATCCATTTTTTTCACAATAACAAAAGTTGCTTCACTCAAAATGCTATAAATCACAAACTAATGATCCGACAGCTGTCAAATTTATACACGCATCTTTTGAGGGTTAGGGCTAACTAACAAACATATGGATTTAATTCTAGTAGCGTCATCTATGTGTCAGGCCGGGGACTTTTCAATTGATCTGTTATATAAGCTAAATACCACTTACTGACTCATCACGAGATCTCTAAGACTATACAACCGATTCACATGAAATTTAACATTGTTACTCATTTTGCGATGTAGAGGCTCACTAAAAACAGATTTTACGGAACACTTATCCAAAATGTAATTTTCATCTTATCCATTGGTTATGTTATTTTTGGCGACTTTATCGCCAAAAATGATATGACCGACGCCAAACGGAATATATTTTTTTATATGTATACTGTGTATTGTCACAAATTAAGTTTATTTGGTGAAATTTGCGCGTGCGGAATGTAAAAATACCAAATAATTTTATATTGAAGCTCTGATTGAGAATTGGCAAGATTTTGGCGAAGGGGCTCTTTATGTGAAATTTCGTACATGTCGAAAATAGGAAACGTACATATTTAGTGATAGAAATAAATGAGTTTGGAATAAATTGAGTTTTGGAATTTGGAATGAATTTGGAATGTAGTTTAGATTCAAAACTTAGCGAGATTTTGAAAAATTCTAAAATGGCGACTTTTTACGGAGTAGCACACACGCAAGACAATTTTCGTTTACTGAAGGACTTCGCTACAAGCATGAAGGAACTCAAGAGGCTATGACATACTTAAGACATTTTGGACGTCCCGACTTGCACGACTTTTTTTAAGGATTGCAGTCACTTGCAATCCTAAATGATCAGAAATCGAAGATGTCTTGAAGCAAGGACAAAACTCTTATGATAGACACGATGCCATTGCGAGGGTATTTCATTTGAAAGTTAAGCACATGATGAATCTTCTGACAAAAGGTTACATCTTTGGTAATACTAGGTATAACATGTATACGGTGGAATGAATTTTATCCATATTATATATATATGGGGTGACTTTTTACTAAAATTTATTTTTCTCATATATTTGAAAATTGAGGATAACCATTATTATAGACAACCGATTTCTTAAAATTTTAAATTTAGATTATCATTAACGTTTTAAAAATGGAAAATTTTCTTGATATCTTGCGTATAGGTACCAAAATATTATATTATCGTCTGTCCAATGAAGCTGGCGGATATCAGCTAGTAATTACATAAATGTCTAATACTTGTATACTGACACTATATTCTACTAAAATGTAAATAAAACTTCTGCGTTTCTAATCATTTGAAAGTTATTCTTCTTATCCTATCAAACATTTAGGTACTAGAACATATTGCAGAGGACGAATATCAAGAAATAATGTCTGCGGAGAAAGTAATACAGATACTTTCAGGATGATTTTGGTCCTAAATATCAATCTTAAACATGCTATAACTAAATGAAAGACGTCTCCCTTTTATTTTTTATTCGTCTCTTTAACTGTAATACCGCTTCGAACACGGACTATAAAAATAAATTTATGAGCAGTTGAGTATTTTGTTGCGAAACGAACTATCTTGTGTTGCTCGCTTGTCCATGTGGCATATAAATATATTCGTGATATAAAAGATGATGTTTTGGGTCATTTACTTTAGGTTGTTAAATCTCTTATTACCATCAATTCCAAATCGCATAGAATAAATTTCAAGAATATTTAATTTTATAATGATATTAAATTTAATTATTAGATTAATATTTATTTAAGGTAAACAAAAACAAATTAAACCCTCCAATAACAAATGCTACGCAAAATAAGTGATCACAAATTATTTTTAGGGGTCGCTTCGAAGAACATTTTTTCCATATTCATAATGTTAAAAAAAGCATGTTTAAAGAATATACTTGTATTTTATAAAATGACTACTAATACAGTCAGTAATTTTTTGTACATTTATTACATTGTCAATATTTTTAATAAGATAAATAAGTCATTTTTTTTTAAATTGTGTGTGAAAAAATAAGAGAAAGGTTTCAAAACAATAAAAATTACAGAACATTTTACTCGAAAATGTTTTGATTAACTTTTTTGATAAAATTGCTTTTAAAATAGTATAAAAAAGACAATAAAAGTAACAAAAAATTGGTTTGGTACGAAAAGTAAATTTTTTAAAAAATATTCCTTACATTGGGTCGTTTTCAACATTAAGGAGATAGAATAAAAATCCGTGGAAAAAGTGAACCTCTTAAAAGTTTAAAATTTGCAATTACAATAAGTACACTATAACAAATAGAATTTAACTATTCGAACAATACTAATACTATAAGCTCTAGACTTTTTAAATTTTTTACAAGAAAAAAATAATCTCACACGAAAAGAAACAATATGAATATTCAAAATTTAAAAAGGACCCAAACACATAATATTCCAGGCACAACAAGATTCAAAGAAACACTCTAAATAATGTTATTTGACAAATTTAGTGATGTTTCCCTGACTTAGTGACAAATTTAGTGATGTGACTCTAAGCATGCTGATACTAAATATAGTTTATATGTATGAAACTACTACTTTAAATCAAATTAATATCGATGCTTTAAAATAATAATTCTAAATGGAACGTGCAGCATCAATAATGAAACTGACACCTCATCTCTTAATTAATTTTAATTTACTTAAACTTATGAGTTTTGACATTAAGATCATTAATAGTTAATAAACTAGGCCAAATGGATTACGTAATGCAGAGAAGATGCTCCGATGATAGAAGGGAAATAATGCATTAGGAAATTAAACGTTGACTCAAATGAAGACTATCATTTAGAGCCCTCGTCAGTTTATTGACTAAATAACATGATTTAAAATCAGTATTTACATAATTATTCATAACTGAATGATGATAGGTGGTGTCCTTGCGTTGAAGTTGAATTCATGTACAACTTATGAAATTAGTGTTTAGAGTAGGTGTGACTCGCGCGTGTGACAAGTCTGTGAATATGTCCGTGTGATTGGGAGAATATCTTGTGTGTGTTGGGAATGTGTGAATAGAAAACATATTATTGGGGAACTTCTTATTTAAATGTGACGCGAGGAAAGATGGGAAGTATCAACAAAGAGAGAAAAACCCCTTTCCTACTGAAAATGCGATTCACACACAAACTTCAGTACATTAAACTTGATTTGAGCCTCTAGGCCTTTCATGAATAAATTCAAATTCTCCTAGAAGGACCATTCCAAATTACAGTTTCCTTAATTCCTGATCATGAGAACCACGTATCCATAGCACTATATGCTGGAATTAATGGAAATGTATTGTAAATTATATTTTTTTATGATTAATAGGGGTGTACCGTTTGAAGATTATTTATTGTTAATCAGACAAATAGGTAAATTCTGATTTTTAAGTTTAAAATATTTAATGTGACTATGTACAGCGATTATACAAAAATATGTGACAGGAGATACCAAGACGTCCGTCTGGACCGGGAACCAAGCAGGGACTGACGCTCTTTTAGGGCCATCGACCTCCAACGGTTTCTTGTCGGCGAATTCCCCCAATCTTCACAAGCTGCCGAAATAGCCACGATCACCCTTCTGCTGACATCTCGGGGATCAGGTGTCGCTCGGGCAGTCCAGATGCAGGAGTGTCAAAGTTGGTAGCTCGACCAACAAACATTGAAGAAGGCCGAGGAAAGTGGATATGCCACAGACGTTATAGGGGTAATAATATCACGAGAAATTTAATTTATATTCAAAACAGAATAATTTTTTACTCGTTTTAAATTAGATGAAATAAAAATTAACAGATGTAAGAGTTTGCAAAAAAAATGTAGCGCCAAAGGTGCTAACATTTTTATAATAATTATTCAATTAATGGTTAGAATTAAAGCTAACATTAAAATATTGAAGTGGATGATAATATTATTTTCAGATATTAAAATTAAATCAAACGATAAATTATTAAATTGAATATATTTGAAGCTAAATGTAATTATTGGCCACCATGAAATGAAAATGAACAAGTCAACAAAAATGGTCAGTGACGCCGTTTTGATGTTGTCTAAAGCAACAGCTCCTGTGGTGGTTAATTAAAATAGAAAACTAACAGGATAAAGGTCAGTTTGATTTTTTTTTCACATACCTAAGGATAAACAGTTATAAATATTTAAAAACTATCTTCTAAATTGACTAGAAAATAATTTAACATAATTTTAAGGTAATTAATTTTTGATTTAATGAAAAATTTAGCTAACAAGGTAATTTTATCTAATCTAGCATGCAGGAGAACCTTTGTACTAAAACATGTAACAGGTCAACTGAATAGTCCCCGGCCTGACACATAGATGGCTCTACTAGAATTAAATCCATATGTTTTTTAGTTAGCCCTAACCCTCAAAAGATGCGTGTATAAATTTGACAACTGTCGGATCATTAGTTTGAGAATTATAGCATTTTGAGTGAAGCAACTTTTGTTATTGTGAAAAAAATGGATAAAAAGGAATTTCACGTGTTGATAAAATATTGCTTTTTGAAGGGAAAAAATACAGTTGAAGCAAAACCTTGGTTTGATGCCGAGTTTCCGGACACTTTCCCAGGAAAATCAACCATCAATGATGCTAAGTTTAGACGTGGTGAAATGAGCACCGAAGACGGTGAACGCAATGGACGCCCAAAAGAGGTTGTTACCGACGAAAACATTAAAAAAAATCCACAAAATGTTTGGGAATGACCGTAAATTGAAATTGAATGAAATAGCAGATACTCTAAAGATATCAACTGATCATATCATTCACGAATATTTGGGTATGAGAAAGCTCTGTGCAAAGTTGGTGCCGCGCGAGCTCACTTTTGACCAAAAACAACGACGAGTTGATGGTTCGGAGCAGTGTTTGAAGAGGATCAAGCGTAATAAACCCGAGTTTTTGCGTCGATATGTGACAATGGATGAAACATGGCTCCATCATTTCACTCCGAAGTCCAATCGACAGTCATCCGAGTGGACTGCACACGATGAACCCGCTCCAAAGCGTGGGAAAACGCAACAGTCGGCTATCAAGGTTATGGTGTTTGTATTTTGGGATGCGCATGGAATAATTTTCATTGACTCCCTTTAAAAAGGAAGGATCCTCAACAGCAACTATTACATAGCGTTATTGGACCGTTTGAAGGACGAAATCGTCGAAAAACAGCCGCATTTGAAGAAAAAGAACGTGCCGCTTCACCAAGACAATGCACCGTGTCACAAGTCAGTGAAAACGATGGCAAAAATCCATGAATTGGGCTTCGCATTGCTTCCTCATTCACCGTATTCTCCAGATCTGGCCCCCAGCGACTATTTGCTGTTCTCAGATCTCAAAAGAATGCTCGCTGGAAAGAAATTTTCGTCGAATGAAGAGGTGATCGCCGAACCTGAGGCCTATTTTGAAGCAAAGGACAAATCGCACAAAAAAAATAGTATCGAAAAGTTGAAGGGTCGCTATAATCAGTGTATCACCCTTGAAGGGAATTATGTTGAATAAAAAAAACTAATTTTGCTAAAAAAATGTGCTTTACTATGGTAGGCCGGGGACTTTTAAATTGACCTGTTATAAAGTTCAAAAAAATTCACTATGTACGCATGTGTTTAAATCATTTCATGTTTATAATTCATGCAATTTATTTTTATTGCATTAGAACAACATTTTAACTCGTCATATAACTTATAATTCAACTTAACATTCGACTTACAATCGTCTGCTCTTACTGTAACAAAAAGTATAATTAAAAAATAGTAAATAAAGAAAAATAACTATTATACATTATTACAGTGAAAAAGAGTTCCCGGAAATGATGCCTACAATGCTCACAAGAGCTCTCCTTACACATAAAATTTCTAAATAAAAATATACTTACAATGTAGCATTCGTAATATATTTAACAATATTAGACAAAATGTAAATCTACTAACCTGAAAAAATTCAATACATGATTTTGAAATTCATCATTAAAAAGAAAGTACAAAATAATTTCTAGTGAAATATGTTTTACTATAGTACATAAGAGTTCAGCGAATTTTTTCAATTACATTTAATATTTTACTTTCTCCTTTTATTTCCCATCACTTGTAAAATACTTGAGGTCATGCTGTTAAATAAATTTGTGAGTTCATGCTGTTAAATTCTGCCTTTTCTATTGCTTTGATATGTTTTACGGCCTTTTTCATTCTGATCATACCATATCAGGTATCATCATTTTCTAATTTTCAAACACTTCTCAAATATGGGTTTTAATATGTGGATGGAGTAATAATCTTGTTGAAGAGGAAACCAACCTGTTCTAAAGAATAACCTCAACCAAAGAAAGGTTTATCTAACAAGAAATGCCTCAGTTGTAACAGGACCTATAAGCCTGTGCACTTATATATATTTCTGTTATATGTCATTTTTGTACAGACAAGAATAACTCCACAAGGATTAAGGCATTTTTTTCTTGACAGGAACTCTTATCCTTTTCCTGCAAGTAGGACATCCCATTATACGGTATATCCTTGGAAAGTTGTTTGTCATCAGTATATACCACATCATTCCATTGCTTGCTATTTCTGATCCAATCCCCTCCAAGATTTACTCCATTCTCTTTATTAAATTTTGTCTAGGGTAAATTTTTCCACCTGTTTGTTCCGAAATCTGAAGCTCATCTATTCATATTGAATGGAAAAAGCGGAAAGTCCACGTTGATCTTCTCAGAAACTTAAGAAGCGGTAACCAGAATTGAAGATCCACGAATTTGAGGGTCGTTCGCATTTTTGAAGCTGAAGCTTTCCCTATAAGCCTTTTCTTAGAACCCGTTTTCTTCGCTTTTCCTGTTGTAGTCCTTTTTGATCATATTTTGTACAAAGGATTGAGATAACGACAGATTATTTGCTACTTTTTGAAGATATTTTCCTTCGGCTCGTTTCTTCTAAGTGAATCTAGTAATTCACTTTGGTTTCATCCTGAAAATTTAAGTTTGCTTGTTGGAAATAATTCATATTCCGTGGTTGCAACTTCCTTTATGTACCTATAATGTTAACTGATAGAATAGATGATGTACGAAAAAGATTTTAAATTGGAACTTTGCATAATCCATCAAAGTTACATTTTAAAATCTTTTCGTACACCACATATTAATATTTGTTTTAAAGAGAATATATTATTTATTAGTTGCGTTACACGTGTCTTTCAAATTTATGTTTACATTATGTTATACTTTTAATACTTACTATTTGTAATCTAAGAATACCTCTTACAAGCAGTGTATTACAGTACATACTAGATTTTTTCACATTATGCATAGTAATTATACATGTATAAGTTGAACTTTTGTATCTTATGTACATTTTTTATAACCCATTTGAATGAAAATATTGTTAAGAAACACAATTTCAACTTTCGACTATTTCGATTTCTGACATGTCAGTAGAAGTGAATCACGGCTGTAAGTCAGACCATATATGTTATTTTTCATTAAAAATAAGAAAATAAAAAGGGATAGATATATATTCAGTAAAACTGGTTTTCGAAATACATTTTGTGTATTTTAAAAACCAGTTCTCTAGGACAAAAATTAAGCAATATTTTTAAATGTAACTTCTTATATTTTTTATTGTATAAATACGCTATTATTAAAACAAAATCCTAACTGCTATATGGTAACATTTATTTTTTCCACTAAATAATTAACTTTAAATTTATATCATTAGATCGATTGATTGTTCTATTGCTGTTGTTAACGTCACATGAAGAAACAACATAAAGACTACAGAAGACGAACCTCGTAATTTTGAACCTGAGTCAAGTGACGAAGACAACACCTGAGCTTACACCAAGCTTCCAAATCACACCATCGATAGTTTTAAAAGTCACCAGCACCACTGAATGGCGGGTATTTAGTGGAATCAGGTCCAGAACCCCATATCCCGATAGAAACAACACTTTCCTCGAATTTCCGATCATAATAACTCGGTTACAGTGTCCACTTTATCCTTATTAGGCATGTAACTTATGCTAAATTAAATATAATATTATTAAAAATATTTCATTAGAAATATTCAGAGGGGCTTCACAATAAGCAACAACGTTTTTTTCCGTACAAATAGCAATAAAATAGATCTCGCAATTCTTCTAATTTCCCCTGAGATTTATCATAACACGTATACTCTTACGTTGCAAATATGTCGCCTGCTGACCACTGGTCTTTCGAGTAGCCGTTCGTTAGGAAAGCTTCACTTCGCTAAATCCATTGAGGATTAATCTTCGGACAGTGAACCAAAATAATTGATCGAATTTCATGTTGACTAACCTAAGTACCGGGAAATAAAGGAATTTTTTCTCTGGGCAAGAAAAAGATTCAATGTTAAGGCTTATGGATGCATATAACAACGACTAGAAATAGTTTAAGTCTTAGGAGAGCATGGTAAAAGATAAATATTTATTCAATAAGGAATTAATCATTGTGGTTGTAATAATGGTATCCTTTTCTTACGATAGAATATTTAATGTTTTATTTTTGTCGATTGTTTATCTAAGATTAAAAAAAAAGTTTTTGGAAAAATGATATTTTTTTTTTCTAAATAAAAGCTCATCTCAGAAATAAAACGATACTCAGATACTTACTGTTATCTCTCGTTTTTATTAGTAAACAAAATACTTAAGTATAAAAAAATATTAGTAACGATGTTATAACATTATTATTCATATTATTGTCATTAAAAAAAGTTTTTTTCATATTCTTATGGTTGTATATTTTACATTATTCATATAGTTGTATATATTATTCAAGGACATTTTTTTTTGCTTAAGATATTTTTTTAAAAAATCAGCTGCCTTTCTAAAATAGATCTCACGAAATTATCTGTAAGAATAGCGTCCATTAATAAGATGATTTAATAATGTGTATAACATTATTCATAACGAAATTTCGGTTATATATATCCAGCAACAAAATGTTATTCAGTTTTTCTTCTTACAGTTAAGGAAATAATTATTTCAGTTATGTTGTTAGAAATGGAAGATTAGGATTTGGCTTATATTTCGTATTAGCAATCAAAAGTGGTTATATTATTAGGATTTTGTTGTAATTCTTCTCCTGTAAAGCTTTATTCACAAATATTCAGGACAAGGTGAACACTGGCTGCAAAACTTGGACAGTTTACATCACAAACAAGAAACGCTGCTTTTGTATGGGTTAGTCTTACAACAGGAACAAATACAGCCCTTATACAGATCCGTAACATAAACACATACAAGAAAACACTTGAAATAATAGTCTCATACAGAAATAATAGTCTCATACACACACAGTTATGTTAATAAAACTTTCAGCTCACCAGCTTATTAGTTCGCACTTCGGACAAACCTACAGAATAATACTTAGAACAAATTCAGTTTTTCAGAACACATCAGGTCATCTCTCGCCTGGCAAATTCCCACAGTTTTGCTCTTCTTATCATTACTACCAACCAATTCGCTTCTGTTTCTTATCATCTATCCGTACTTATAGCTGCTCCAGCCACGTGTGACATCTCGCTGAATGGAAAAGTCCATTCAACGATAGTCCATAACGTTTGCAGTAATCGAGATATCGACAAGATTCCAGCGTTTTTGAGAAACATCGTTTTGTCACCAAAGACGCTAAGTTTTCCGCCAAGATTGTAAGGGTAGATTGCTGCTTAAACTTTCCTCGGTGACCAACTAAATCTCTGTAAGTGTCTAGTTAATTAGTAAAATTATAAAAGTATAAATTAAAGGTAACGGAATAAGGAGCATATTTTAGGTTCTCACGTGTATCTCATATCAACTAATCTTTTCGAACTTCCGTATGACGTTAATTGATTTGTGAAACTCTTCTTGGGAATGAACGATGACTTATGCAAATTAGATTGAAAATATTAACCTCCTCAGACCCAAGGTCAACTTTGAACCATAAATTTTAGAATGATTTGTATCAATTGGTTCTAAATACATGAAAAACTACTGAAGAAAACGTTACAAAAATTATATGAATTTTTATTTTTGAGAAATTTAGTGTCTCCTGGAGGAGACATTGGGACAAAGTGACATCATAATGTTAATTTAAAATATTCCTTTAATTTTAATTTAATGAGTAATTCATAATAATTAGCATAATGAGCATAATGTAATATTTGAATCACTAAATATTCCTGTCCGAACTGTTTGCAGAAGAATCCTAATTTCCAAAATTTATCACACATTCGTTTTTTTCTCTCTCACGCTTTATCTTATACTATTAAATAATTTCTCAATTTTAAGTTGTTTCTTATTGGAAACTCTCGATATCCAAGAAATGTTGTCAGCAAATATGGGAATTTTAGTTTTTTCTGCCCAATACATTCGAATTCTGGGAAATTTTAAATTAGACATAATTACAGTGATCTCTAATTTTGATTCATCTCATTTTCTGACAGATACAGTTTCTTTCCTTTATCTTTTAAATATCTGTATTTGGTGAATTCAGTTAGCAATTAAAGAATATCATTCCGATCTGAAATATATGCCATAATTTTAGTTTCAAATCGATTGATTTTGATAGCCATTGACCCTACAGCGGCACTGAAATAACAGCATTCTAAATCAGAAGTGGGAAGATTTGAGTGATAAATTAATAATGTTATGAATAAACAGCAAGTTTAAGGCATTCAACAGTGTGTTTAATCATTTTTTATTACACGAATAATAGAAAATAAGAACACTTAGGGATGCGCAAACGTATAATTTTCTTTCTCTCGGAAAACACCATTTTCATTTTACCATAAATAAGATACGAATGCAAAATGTTCAATAAAAATCTTTTTTTTTTTCAGAACTATCATCTATTAACAAGAAAATTAACTAATTCTGGGTACCAATGACGTCTTTTATTTAACTTGGCGGCATTTTTTGAAAGCGCTGTTTAGTGTCGCCTACAGACGACGCTGGGACTGAGGAGGTTAAATAAATAACACTGATGTGATAATATTTATAAACTGCGAGAGTTATAACAGATATGAGCGGTCGGAAAGTTAATTCATTGAAAATTGACGTGTACTTGCACAGATAAGAAGAAAGGAATAAGATGATTTAATGTTAGTGTGGAATACTCACCTGTGAATGGACGTATAGTAGGATACAGATTACAAGTTTATTAAAGACTCGGATCCGCTTAAAAAGTGCAAGATAAGTAATAATTTATAATATCAATATTCCAATTCAGACGAGCTTAAATGGTCCTGTTCACATTGAAATTTAAATATACGAAAATTAGAATAAAAACAATTTGAGTTCCGTCAATGTGTGATATAGTTTATTATTGCCTGAACGTCATTTACCAGTGATGTCGCAAATAAAAGTGAAACTAGGCGTTACTAAATGACCACATGTATTTCTTCATCTAATTAAAATTTCCTTGGTTACCTTCTTAATTCTAACCTATTACTCTTAACAGACATTTCTTTCTGTCTCATCACGTTTAAAAAATTTCTTCCAACATACCTAATTTAAGTATCGCATACAAAGAATGATTTTTTTAAAATTTTATTTTACAAACTGTAAAATCTTTTTCGAAGAAAATTGTGTTCAAAATAGTCCCTGTGTATTAAATGCAGAGCAATTATGTAATGTCTCCCTCCGGTGGAGTAGTAAATTTTGTAAAATGGGAGTTGTATTCCTCCCCCCCTCCCCGTTCCCCATAAGAATTGCGATAAACTGAAATTTTCGAACTGAAAGTTTTTTAAACTGATTTTTTCCAAGAACAATTAATACTAGAAATCCGGTAGTCCCCATAAATATTCTTTTCTCAGTAAATGAAATTAATTTTAGGGATGAATTGATATGGGAGACCCCTCCCCAAACCCCATGAAAAAATTTTTGCTATGCCCCTGCCTCTCACTCATTATTTATTCCAACAGGCATATTCAAATATTCTAAGTTTCTTTAATGAAAGTCAAAATAATATAAATTCACACTTATTATATGATACAAACAAATTTCAGTCCTAGCCTTCTATTTTTATCAATTTATTACTTTACGATTTTTGAGCTCTCTCTCTCTCAATTCGCCCTTAATACGCTTGCAATCTGGTTTGGAATAACACAATAACACACGATTAAAACAAACTCTTACCTACTTGTTTGGTTCCGAGTGGATATAATCCTAGAATAAGGGAGTTCGAGTGGGTAGAATGATATCTGCTCAATTTAGAAGATTCTTCTAAAAGGTCTGTCAACTATCGCTGTGGTTTTGCTCAAGCCCACAATGATAACTCATTATTAAGTATAATCCTCAAACTACAATTCTCAACATTTTACTTCGGATTCTTATATTCAATTTGGTATATATATATATATATACAATGGTGGCCAAAATTGTAGACACTTTTGGAAATTTCTGTTTTTTAAATTTGTATCCTTATAGAACATCTTACATTTCACAAAATGCAAAGTCGTGTATATCATTTTAAAGAGAATTTAATACTGAATTCAATTCAAATAACAAAACTCAAATATTTGTAAAACAAAAGAGTTAGTCTGTAATAAGGCTTGGTATACATTAAATACTCATGATTGCAGTGAGTTATCAGTACTTCTCAAGGTATCCTTTTTTATCACAGTTTCACATTGATTATTCATTGAGCTGACGATAGTTTTAAGTTCTTCCTTCGTTATTACATAATACCATGAAATAATTATAGTCTCAATTAGTTCCCTTTTATTTGGTGGACATCTCATTCAGCCAAGAGTTTTCAAACGGTGCCACAAGTTTTCGATAGAATAAAGGACAGGACTGTTTCTTGGCCATGACAATAATTCAGTGCTCTTTGTACAAAACCAATCATTCGGTAATTTTGCAGAGCGAAGGGGAGCAGAATCCTGCTGAAAATAAATGAAGCATTGTTGAAATAGAAATCTCTGATGGAAGGTATAAGTTTTGGTTCCCGATTAGAATCATTGTATTTTCTGGCATTCAATATCCCTTTGATGACATGAAGGCGACATTTACAATCTGCTGACATGCATGACCAAATCATATCAATAGTGGGTTCTTCACAGTTCCCTGATGGAGTCATGATGTATCTCTTTTCTCATATTCTACTTCTTATATATTTTCGCGTATCACTACCAAATAACGATATCTTAGTTTCATCGCTAAATACAACTTATGACCACTGTTCATCCGTCCAATTAATGAGTTCCTTTGCACACTGTAGTCTTTTTTCTGATCTACTGCAAATTGAGACAAGGCTTTTTTTGAGGAATTCTACCTCTTATTCCGACATCTGTTAATCTTCTCCTGATTGTTCTTGGGCCTACAGAAATACCAGCATCATTCAGATCACTTCTGATGGCCGCTGATGATATTCTTCTATTTTGGAGACATTATTTTTTTTATTCTTCTGTCATCAACAAATGCAGTGCACCTTTTTCGGCCTTTCCCTGCTATATTTTTAATGGAATTTGTCTCCGTATTTCGTAAATAAACCGTTCGGACTCCAGATATAGTCACTGAAGACTCACCTGTCTTGCAATATCAGCATAGGAAAGACCACTGACTCGATACACAATAATCCTACATAGCTTTCTAAGTGTCTAATCTATTCTGTTATTTAATGTTATTGATACTTGATTAAATATTAAATTTTTTTACAATCCCTATTTGTAATGTGATTTTATTTAAGAAATAGTCTTCCTTCTACGGAACAAAGCACAATAATGACTTATTCTATAATCATGTAATTTGATTGGTTCCCAAGCCATTATGGACATTTAATTGGTTCACTGAACAAGAACAGAGATTGACCATGAACGTTAGACATTACAAACCATTTCAAACTGTATTTGTTTCTTAGATTAAAGTACATATGACTTTTTTAATATTGTAAATATTTGAATGTTGTACATATATTACTCAGCTCATTACATTTCCTTAAATCATCCATTTTGCGTAAATAACATTTTATTAAGTCGAAATTTTATTTCATGTAATTCTCTTTATAAGAACGCTGAAGTTGGATGACCGCAGTAACCTAGTAGTCACGGTCACGAACTTGAGGTTGGTATTGTTTTTTCGAGTCATGAGTTCGAGTCCTGATGAGACTAAAGACCAGCCGTGTAGTGGAGTTATTTCCCTTTAAATCTGCCAAGGCTCTAAGTCTTTAGGTTAGCGTGGTATGAAAGTTTGGAGAGGGACATGCAAATTCAAGCGTTATCCTCGTCACTTGACCTAGGTTCAAATTTAGGAAATCCGTTGCCAGTGGACCTCATGTTGCTTCTAAGTATTACTTTAATAAACAATCAATTTTAGAAACCCAAGTTAGTGAGTTGAAAAACACGAATAGTCCAACGTGACAGTTCTATTCAGTCATCGAAAATAATTTCAGAAATTAATCTTATGGCTTTATGGTTGGTCTATATTTCTTTTCTTATATAAACTTTGAGAGCCTCCTTGGATATTTAAGGTACCCTTTCCCCATTCTAGTCACCCAAACAAGTATGTATTTTCTCATAGTAGTAATATCTTACGTCTAGAAAGATCTGAGGTTTTCCTTTTTTATACTAGATGCCTCTTAACCCGTTTCATTTCCGCAAACGATCCATGAAACCTTCTTTTCGATGCCAGATAATTTCATGAAATACTGTGTATAGATTTGCTACTTCGTTCCCATCATATTAGAGACTAAAAGCAATGTCAAAGGTTAACTTCGTGAAGAGAAAATAGTTCACTAAGTCAGGGACAATTTTTTTCTGAATAAAAAATGGCGTATGTTGGAAAAACTTTTTTTTGCTGTTCCAGAATTTAAAAAAAAGGTCATCCCAATATTTCTCCACACACTATTATCAAACTTCTCTTTTTTTAAACATTTTTTTTTTCTTTTATTCCTTTGAATTTTTTGGGATCGATATCATTTGCTTTCAAGAAACGAAAATTAGTTTCCTTTTTTCAGATTATTTTTCTTTTTTTTTTTTAAATTTCGAATGCCAAAAAATTCAAGAGAATAAATATTAAAAGAAACTTTCAAGAGAGAGTTTAGAGTTTTACATGTATCACTATTGGTAGAGTTCTTTTTTTTTAAAAGTAGAAATATTATTTTATGATTCACGTCGTCATATTTGAGAAACTTCATTGATTTCCTTTAAAGCGAAAATGGTTTTCCAAATACTAAAATTTTTCAGTTTGTAGTTAAGACTCACTCTAGTGGATAAATCATATTTATTAATTCTATTTCATCACTATAGATTATGTTTTACTTCGAGTGTGTGATTCGTTTGGTTTATTCCCCTTTCCGGTGTTTTAAGTAGAATTTTAATAAATATTTACTACTCAGATATGTTTCTTATTACTTTAAAAAGACTTTTTCGATAAAATTTATCTTATAAACCGATATTTCTAGTTTAGTTGTTTCTAAAGTTACTTATAAGTTCTTGAAAATACAGGAAATAATAATTAAATAGAAATTTCGAATAAAATACGCGTTGAAAAAAAATGAATATATGTTTTGTGAATCTTTAGAATTGAATCGAAATAATGAACAAAACTGTAAAAATTGCATTGAAATTATTTGAAATGCCCAAAAATATAAAAAAAATTAATGAGTTTAAAATTATAATTTATTTCGTGTGCGTTTCATTTAGAAACTTGTTTGTTTGATGATAGTTTTGACAAGAAGAAAGAGCTATATTTCTAATTATGAATAAAATAAGCTGACTTAAAATATTTTAATTCAGACTAAATATTATTCATTTGCTAACTTTTGGAGCTTAAATTACATTTTTCTCTCAAATTTATTTCTCTACAGCAAAATAATTATAAGTTTCTTAGTTCTCTTTTAGTTTTAAATTAAGTTTTAGCTCTTAAAGTATAATTAAAAAAAAAATTATTTTAACTCAAGGTATTGAGACATTTCTTTTTATCTCTAGTAATTAATTTTTCATGGTTAATCTGCAATACAAAATAATAAATTAGATATTTTTTTAAATATTCACATCGCAATATTTTCACATCATTTTCCTCAAGTAAATTAATTACAGTTTTTACCTTCTTTCAATATCTTGACAAAGACAGCTAAGAAAAATAAATGATGGATAGAGCTTCAGGAATTTAGAAAATCTCATTTTTTTCGGTTTTTAAAAGCAATGAAAAATCATCGGTCATAATTTAATAATCTTGTCCTTTTTCATCAGATCAGAGAAAACACCAATAGATTTTTCATAGAGAAAGAAAACTTTACTCCTTCTCCAACACTTGGAAATACAGATAATTATAAAATCAACAACTCCTTAAGTAGAAATTGGATTAAAAAAAAGTAAGACTCACTATAAAGAAGTTAAAGGTCATTAGTCTTAGAGCTATAAATTTTACAAAAATTTATTTTCATTAAATATTAAAAAAACCTAATACCTTTTCTGATTTTTAAACTTATTGACAGACATTAAAGGCTTAAGACAACTAAGATCTTAAAATGTTTCGCATTATACATTCTTTTTCTTTGGTTGTTAAAATACAGAGGGTGTTTCCAGGGTTTCACAGATGTATTGCTTAAGAGAATTTCATATATGGCATAAAATTTTAACTTAAGTTAGATAAATATATATGTTGTTATGAGTCTGCGATCAAGTTTCCTTGCAACGTTGCTCTTATATAGAAAAAGAGACGTTTACAAAGACGGTAAAAAGATGGTAGACTTAAAATAAGGAATCAATTATATTTCCACTCGTATCAACATGATGTTTATTAAAAAGAAATGACATATCTTATGAACTTAAAAGGTAGAATATATTATTAGATAACATGAAAGGTTCATCATATTCATCTTCCATTATATCTTCAGATATATCATCGAACTATGTTTCAATTTCATCATCAATCTAAACATAAATAAAATAATGATTTTCCGTTACATTTAGAATGTTAGATATACTACATTTTTAAAAGAATTTCGAATTATATATGCCAGATTGAATTTTATTCTTTTCTCTTACTATTCGCTCACTCACTACTTCTATAATTGCATGACGCATTCGGCCTCTATTTGTAAATGTGTTTTCACCTTCTAACATCAATGTATTTTACTATTGTCTTAAACTTTCTTTGTGAACGATTTATCTATACATACATTTAAAGGCTGAACTAATGCCGTTGATCCGACTGGAATAACTGTCATGTCTGTGTTATACTCTTCCATCAATTTCTTCGTATTTTCCGATTGATGGAATCTGCACATAACCCAAACTAAAAGTCTTGCATTCTGTAAGGCACCGGAAAGTTTCTGCTAAATATTTCTTATCCACATTAGATTTGGATAAGAATGGCTTTTAATTTAGTGACGTCCGCTAAGCAGGGAAGTACTACGGTGAAGTGAAATTTTCCGTGACTTGTTGATTTTATGAAAACCGATTTTGTTCCTTTCGCATCATATTAACTATGTTCAGTAAATTAATTATTGTGATTTAATTTTTCTTCCAATAACATATGGAGCTTTCATTAATACCATACATCTTTGAAGAAGCATGATTTCAGTTTTCTTTCGCAAATTCAATGACTTGCATTTGAAACTAACACTGTGTTTGTTTCGTTTGGCAGGACACATATTTACTGCTAAAAAGAACAATAGAACAACTGCATTTCGACTAAAGCAAATATAAATTTTATTGAAGCCTTCGATGCTCACTTTGTAGCCACGGTAGCTTAGTGATTATGGTCGCTGACTCGCGGCCTGCTGTTTTCGTCAAGTCATGGGTTCGAGCCTTGATGACACAAAAGAAATGCCCTGTATTCGGAGCTAATGCACGTGAAATCTATCGGAGTTCCACCCATTGGCGTGGTGTGGAAGTTAGGTGCCAACTCAGATGTCATCTTCATCACTTGACTGAGATTAAAAATTCAGAGGTTCGTTGCCAATGCCCTCGTGTTGAATCCAGTGCGACATGAATAAAACCAAACCAAATCGATGTTCACTTCAAAATCAAGACTTTGAATGACTAGAGAAAAAAAAATATTTAACTCTAAATTCCGCGAATTGATTCCATAGAAAGTGATTATTCTTGTCCCAAATTGTATCCCCCTTTTCTTAAAAATCTAGAATAGCATTCTTGTGCACATCTACAATAAATGTAACCCACACTTTTTTCAGAATAATTTACTCCCTTATTTCCCCACCACACACATATCGTTACCCTTATCGCTTGTCAATTCAGTTCCGAAGCCTGGAATATACTTCAAAAGATAAGAGAATCGCCAATGTACATTTCAGGATTCTTGGCAAATAAATGGGATACGGGAATTACACCTAACGTGTTCTTAAAGTAGTTTGAAATTATAGGTGCTCATAATACGAAGCAATATACACGATATATATATATATATATATATATATTTCATTTATTTTTGGCGTTTTGTCTTATTAAATATTTTATAAATTGTTTTTTCATAAATTCTTAGTATATATATATATATATATATATACAATAATTTACAAAAGCCTTGTTTTGATAGTCGGTTTTATTCATACGGACGCTAACTCATTCAAAACATGCAAGTTAAACTTTTCGTCCTAAGAATTATATTTTGAGATAAATTTATATGCCATCTACATCAGAAATATATTACATTCCCATGTGCAAAAATAAAAGTTTTTATTATATTCGAACGCAGTTGCAGTTTTCAGATCCTAAATAGAATAGTAATTAAATAAAATTGAGAAAACTGAACATTGAACTGATTCATTTATTTTAAAGTTTATTATATTTGATTTACTTTCTTAGTATACATTATGATTAATGTATTTAAACAAACTGATACCTCATAGTTTTCAAAATACTCTTCAGCACTTAAAATGGCTGGTTGAACCAAATATTATATTAAGAATTGAAAATTTCTAATATTGTTAATATTTCTTGAAATAATTATCATTGCTTTCAAATTTAATTATTTAATCATTCATAAACGTTCATTGAGCTTAGACAATTGTGATAAATATTACTAATTCCATTTCATATGAAATTTCAAGCTATTAATTTTCAAAAAAACATTGTTTTTATTTCTAGTTAATGCATTTGTTTTCAATTTTAATTCCTTGATTAAATTTGAAATCAGTATGATTTACTTTTAAATAAATCGATGAATAATAAATTTAAATATTCAGATATAATAAAAATTAATATTTTTTTTCAAAGGTTTGTTACTTTATGCTATGAAAAATTTCTAAATATTTATAAGGCAAGAATTTTTATATTTAATTTAGCCAAGGAAAATACCATTCAGCTTATGATAGCACGAATTAACAAGTAATAAATATTAGACTCCCAATACTTTTGAAAATTTATGAAAAGTAAGACAATTAAACTAAAAAGTATTTACAATAAAAGCCCAATAAAACACATGAATTCGTCAAAGTAAAGTTGTTTTAAAATCTGATATTTTAGGAATATTAAAAATAAAAAAGACATGAAAATTTTTATTGTTTATAGAAAATATCAGTTTCATTAAAATAAAAAGAAATGCTCGAGATGATAAATTAAATGAAAAAGAACAGCCTTCTATAACAGTTTTTTTAAAAAAAAAGGCACGAAAAGAGAGAAAATCTCAAATGGCCCTTTGGGAAGAAATTTAGAGAGAAATGGATGTAATGACTGAAAAATAATTCATATATTTCTCTCTCTCTCTCTCTCAATTTTGTCACAGATACAGAAGCGTCTGAAGAATATATTCACATATTTGTAATTACATTACCCAACAAACAATGACAGAA
>BMAW01013831.1:40345-61331 GCA_019974015.1 Nephila pilipes
AAACCCAACGTGAAAGAATCGATGAAGAAATCAAAACACCTAGTTCCCACAAACATCTCATTTTCTTCCTACCTATAGAACAGAATTACTTCGTTTCAAGAGGTACTTATACTAGCCGAAAATAGTGCACCCTCCTTAATTCTGTTCTTGCTTCCCTGCTGATAAATCCACGAGCTGCATGGCAAACTCTAGTCGCCAAAGAAAGAGGAGAACAACCTCTGCAAAGCAGTTTTCCTACAGCAAAAGAAGAGTACAGCAACAGTGCCGCGGTTTGCTTCTTTCTTTCTCCGTACTTTTTTCCCCTGCAGACGATAGTTTCTATTCAATAGTTCCCTTGGGGAAGCTTTACTGGGAGCGAATGTTAGGGTAAAGAATCCTTTGAATGGATCCGACGAGGAATGACTGGTTTGAACAAAAAAGTTCTATTTGCATGGATGAAAATGAAGAAAAGATCCCGGTGTTCGGAAGTTTTATTTTTGGAAGGAAGACTGTGGATGTTTAAAATTATTTATTCGCTACGGAAATAATGTTTCAGTAGATTTTGATCAGATCTATTCAGATAAAAAGTTCAGTTTCGATGGGTAAACAAGTCTGTAGAGAAAAAATGGAGTCACAGAAATTAAGCTATAATTCATTTAAAAGAAGTGGGGAAGAGAAGAGATACATACTAATTTATAACAACGCTTTGACAAAAAAAATAGATAAATATATATTCTACATAAATAAGAACTAGAGATATACTTTGGAAAACTTTTTTTTTTTGTTATTTTCTTTCAAATTTTTAGAACACGGTTGATTATAAAAGTTAGCACTTTATAAATTTCTCTGTTAGCCTCCAAAGGGGCTATAGTTTTGGATAATGTATATAAAATAGCTATACGACCACTCTTTTCAAAATAAAATATGAAACACGCAGAGTTTTTTGAATTTTTGGCAGCAATAATAACATTTAGCTTTAAATATATTCAATTTAATAATTCATCGTTTGCTTTAATTTTAATATCCGAAGCGAATATTATTATCCACTTCAATATTTCATCATTTGCATTAATTCTAAAATTTAAATGAATAATTTAATATTAAAATCATTTGTTTTAATTTTAATATTTAATTAAATAATTTAATAATTATTTTTAAAATAGTTTGCACTTTGGCGTCTAATTCTGTTCTTTACAAACTGTTGCACAGAACAATCTATTTTTCTATTTCGATTTAATAAATTTACTATCTAAACTATAATATTCGACTACTTAGGCATTTTGTGGTAAAAACGGTTCGAAATCATTTTTGATCTATGAGAGACATTTTTTTATTAAAGATCATTAAATTAGAAAATAAATATGTATCCAAAGATTAATTAATTTCCTTATTATTCAAAGTTCGGAAACAGATGTATTCGAACGATTTTTATTTCCTTCGGCTATTGCAACTTTCAAAAAAATACATTAATTCCTTATTTTAAATCTTCTATGATCATGATTCCTTAATTTTAAATCTTCTGTGGCTATTATGCCATCATTATGCTTCCTTAATTTTAAATATTTTACATCACCATCACACCTTTCAGAGTTTTTTAAAACTCGGATGAAAATTCCTGCTATTATTTTATGTTTATCAGGATAAATGTTTATAATAATGAAATAAACAAAACATTGAAAATAAAATATTGATATGCATGAAAAACTCTTTATTTTAGTTTTGCATATTATTACGGTATTTTCTCATTTAAAATTTAACAGTCTTCACAAAATTATCATCTTTTCATCGTTTTTTATTTTAAAATTTAAAGTTTGCCTTGATTCAATTTTAAAGTTTGAACGAACACTTTTGATTTCCGAATGAAATTTTTCGCATTTGAGATGCAGATCTTAAGAAAAAGCAATTATTATTTCTAAAAACAAAATAACCTTTTCAAACTCGTGTTTCGAAAAATGAACAAGATGTTCATTTCTCATCTGTAATAATAAGACGAATTCTTAAAAGATTTATGATCATATGAACTTAATTGTTGTAATTATATTACATAATATTGATTTAAAATATATACCGTGAACTGAAAAATGTATCAATAAAAGTTTTCATTTCAGAGTGTTAAATGTACTAAAGCTCACAAAACTGTAAAAGATTGGCTATTGAATATATTCGTCAAAGAGCTCTTGAGACGTTAGGCTATTCGTCATTTCCTCTTCACTAACATCAGAGCTGTATAGTAAATTGAATTGCATAACAATTTCTATTTCTTCTCAACCCAAATAAAACATAAGTAATTTAAATATATAAAGACAGACGCGAAATGAACTGAATTAGAGATAATGATATATAAATTACATAGAATTAATAGAAAATGAAAGAGATAGAGGATAACCTCAAGCTGTTAGTTATTCATAAATTAAATTGAAATATCGTAATTGAACTTTTGTATAGAAGTGATTCTTCGAATAAGTACTAAATTTCGAAGCTACTGTTAGTGAGAATTGTTGGAACTAGAACAAGTAATTTGATAAGCAATATTATTTCATAACTTTTGAATGCTGACTTAAGTGGGATTTTAGAGAAAGCGACCTTATGTATTACTTAAGGTTTAATAAAGTATTTTATCTTGCTCTTGTGTGTCTTCAATTGGAGTTCAATGGTTATTGACTAGAATATTGCATTGAAATATGGTGGCACAATTTAATAATTAAGAATGGACGTTACACACTTTTCGATTAAATTTTAAAAATGTTTTCATGTCGTAGTTAATACTTATAAAGTTATTAAAATTTTAAGTGAAAGTTAGTTTTTTAATAATTTCTGTTTGAAAAAATATGAAAAACTTATATTTTTCATTACTCTTCAAAAACCAATTGTACCGAAGGCTGCCGCTTTCCGTACCTTAGATTTATGTTTTACAAAAAAATCTGTAAAAAGAAATACTTGCTTGTATTAGCAATTCTTTCACAATCTTAATGATTCGATAGATTTTTTTTTAAAATTCAAAATTTAAGTAAAGCTGAGGGAACGAAACTCCTATCAAATATTTTGAAATCCTTCTAAATCTATTGTATCTCTACGTCATTCGAAAAGAGGAGCTTAAGATTATATAAGAACGAAATGCGATAATAAGATAATGCCCGAAAGATAATTAAAGACACATGATCCGCCATGTGTCTGCTAAACTAATTGGCACTGTTCTAGATTTAGCCAATTATTCGCGATAATCCTCTAAGCTCCTACGTGATGGCTGGAATAATTACGCTTTGTTTACTGGCAATTCATCATTTATAATTGAATAATCTGTTCCACAGCGATTATGATTGCACAAGATCGGAAGCGATTTTTAAATTTTCTGCGTCTTATGAGTGATAATATAATAAACATTTGCGTCAATCAGACATGCGACGGGTTTCCATTTTTATGAGGTGACAATCTTTCCTTTTTACGACACGTGAAATCAATGTAAATGTACAGGGTTTTTAAGACTCTATCATTCGTACTCTGAATGAGTCTAATCAACTCATTTCTATAATTTATTTTGTGGTAAATCCCATGGTCGTGGAAGTGGTACCAGACTCGCAGCTGGAGTCGTTTTCATCAAGTACTAAGTTCGAACGCTGATGTCAGTAAAGATCCGCCCTAGTACGAAAGTGATGGACGTTAAATTTGGTCGAGGTTCCTACCACTAGTGCGGAATGGAATTTTAAGGAGAGAGATGCCAACCCAAGCGTTGTTCTCGTCACTTCATGGAGGCTCAAAATTACGAGATCCGTCACCAAAAGTCCTCATGAGGTGCGACATCAATAAACAACTAATCATTAAACCATGCTCCCATGGTTTTTAATTAAGACATCTTGTATTTTATGTAATCCTCTTAAACAAATTAATGTCTATATCTTATAACAGTTTCACACTTGTAGAATGTTTCTGTCCCTAAGCAAAATAAGGAAATACCATTTAACTTGGTTGGTAAATATATATATAAAAAATGATTTAATACTTTTGATGAGATGCATTTCAAGTAATGCTCGATGGATGTCACTTGATAGAAAAATATTTTCCTCTATATTTTATTTTCTACCAGTTATGACTCTGTGGCGCATCTCTATTTCTGTTCTTGTTCGTTATATTAATTTCACAACTTAATGTCTAAACACAAAAATAAAATAGTCAAAATAATCTTCAAAGCACAAATTGTTTATTGTTGTCTTGCATGCAAATACTCCTTAACAATCAAAACGAATTATACATAATATTCATTTTCTTAAGAAACTTGGGAAACAGTTGATCCACCTTCACAGAAGCAGTGGGAATGGAAAAACAATCTAGCTGAAATAAATCAGGAATTTATAATTGCGACCCTGTTAAAACCTAAAAAATATCCCAGCATTTAAAAGAAGATGGTGCAATGAATGCAATCCAAAGATAGTTTGGAAAACACCAAATAATTGTTTTTCGTGAACAGCATTTCTTTGCAAAAGAGAATATAAATTATTAATGTAAATCTTGTATCTCACCAAAATATTGTATCTAGAATAATAGATGTAAATCATACAAAATTTGCAATTAATGAAAGTTATTTTTAGAGCTTAAGTTTTTAAAACCACTTATACATTCAAGAGTATTGATGATTAGAAGGGTAAGGAATCAAGGGGGAAAGGAGGAGGAAGAAATATAAAATGTGTTATCTCGGTTTTAATAAACACAGAATAATTTAAAAGTAGTACTATATTGTTACGAAAAGTTATTTCCCCTCTGTGGGCGTGGGCAGGGAGTAAAACTCAAATCCAACACGGAGGACAACGACAAATGATAATTTATTCTTAAATACTCCAGATATCACACAGAGGTAGCACAATTTGGACAATAACAGATAAAAAGCACTTGCACAATTCACTGACATAGATACAAGAACAAAACACACAATAAGTACAGTCACAATTATTTCAGCAATGTTCAGCTCATTAATCTTCATCAGCTTGTTACTCTTCACTGCGGACAGCCTCCGAAGTAATATTCTGCACTTCCAGGGCAGACTCCGACGATTCCCAGCAAATGCATTTTGCTTCTTCACAAATTCACCCGGCATGCTGCTCTTCAAAGTCCGACAGCGTTCAGTCGATCCCCCGATCGATCTCCTCAACGGAGTCTCCAAAGACAGTCTCTCCGTAACAGTTCCTCAAGGCTCAGACCGAATCTCCAGCAGATTCACTCGCCACGATTCTCGATCGTTCTACAAAGCTGACTCAATAGACAACTGCTTCTGTACACAGACCGATTCCTCCGACTGTTGCTCTTGCTGATTCGTTCTTTCCGGTCAGGCGTCACATAGGAAAATTCACGAAAAGTCCGTAACTTTTTTCCCCGTTTGATTTTTCGCTTAGCTTCCAGTGATTTCGTGTACTTTCTATTTGTCGCCAAGTGTCTCCCCAAGTAGCCAAATAGTTACCAAATCTGCTGCCCAGGTGAAGAGGACATAGGTTAAATTCTCTTTTTTTAACTGGTGATATCTGTAAATCACTATTTTCCTCTATAAGAGAAGCACTGTAGGTAAGCATGAACTCAAGCTCAAAAAATATGAAAAAATATTTGGTACACACAACCTAAAATAAATATAAAACAAACTACATATTATTGATCCATACAAGCTGGTTGGTTGATTTAATTAATTGCACTGAATCCACTTGGGATATATTGTGCCAAACATAAGGTCATGACATTGTAATTTTTAATAAAGCAATTTAAAATTAAAACAGAAGATAGAGAGATCAAAATAGAATGTAATAAAATTACATGAATGGGATAATCCCAATGTCATTTAAATGGTGGAAAATCATGTCATTTAATTGGGTTAGGTACATTCTCCAACCAAGTCATATAAAAAAAGTGAACAAGATTTTAAAATGTTAAAAACGAACAGAGTTAAAAGCAGGGAACTCAGTCAAAATGTGTCTGACAGTAAGAGGACAAACACAGCGCTTACACCTTCTCCCCCAGAAAAAAGTTATGTAGGAGCAAATCTCGTGTGTCCAACACGTAGACGTGTCAAACTAGCATCCTGTGTTCGGCATAACAATAAGTGCCAATGAAAAATCATGGGTCTAACATGCTATTTTATTTATCTTTAATAGATTTCATCCATCTTGCAAATTGTCATAAATAGTCTTTTTAATGTATTTCAACAAATCGTTATATGGAATGGTGAGAGATATTTCACTAGCTAGTCCATCGACGGTCTCGTTGTTCTTATTGCCCACATTGGATGGTATCCAGCAAAACAACAGTTCAATGTTTTTTGACCTCAATGTATTAAACGTTTTTAAGGTTTAAATTATTATTTTTTTTTCAGTTCGATGATTGATGAGGATAATTTAAAGATTTGAGTTCACATAAGGATTCCGTGAATAGAACAAAATTATCTTTATATTGACTTGACAAACTGTCCAATTCCCTATGAATAGCGGAATCTGCGAAGAAAACACGAACATGAAATGAATTATAGATTAAAAATGAGTCACTCACATGAATCGATTATTTAGAACTATCAGTGTATATGGTTTAAAATCAGGATATTACTGAACAAAGTCATTAAAATGTGGAATAAACACATTTTGACTTGTATCTGAATTTTAATTTTTTTTTAATTTTTTTAAAATCAAAACTATATTCTTACTAGGGCTGCTCTGTTCTGTCCGTGATATTAAGAAATACAATCAATCAAATTAATTTCCACAGCAATTCTTGTTTTTCCACCAAAACTTTTCATCTTTGACCCTGCATTACTCTTTAAAAAATACTTCTTTATCTGTATTGAACCTTTCACTAAAGTTTAGCTAAAAATTTAAAAATCCTTTGAATAATATCTTAAGTTCGCCAAATACCTTTTTTTTTTTTTTTTTTTTTTTTTTTTTTGAAAAAAAGAATTAATTACTTAAATAAAATTATTTATTTTTTACTTCATTTGTTAAACAAAATTTCTAACTTTAATACTTTTTAAATTTTTATTAATATATATTTCCAATTTTATTTTTAAGATATTATCACAATGCGTAGTATTTACATAAATCTTCTTATAATAGTAATGAATTCAGGCTAAGAAAATTGTGTTCTTGCTATCCACGTAAAAATAATAAATTATTTTAATATCTAATAAAAATATTTGATTTGATATTATTAAAACACAATTTAATGATAGCTTATTGTCTAATTAAAAGTTATTTTTATCGTATTTTATAATTCAACTGTTTTGTTTCTTTTCTTAATATATCATGAATATATCGAATATATCGATATGTCGAATCACTAAATTTATATCTATACAAAACACACACTTTTTCTTATTAATTTACATTTACCCAAAAATGCTCACTTTCATTTTCGTCTAATTATCAACTCTAACTATACCTCAATTTATTCTTTAATAAACAGACTGCGTTTCTATAGGAGTATTATTAAAAAATCTCTTTTTAATATCTTTCATTTTTAAGAGGAAAGAAAAACACCTAAAGGATTTAAAACCGAGTAATTTTAATTAAACATCATTTTTTCCAAATACAAAATTTAATACGCTGGTACTAATTAGATTGGTTTTTAATTAAATAGGAACGAATCATTAGGGAACACTTTAGAAATGTATCGCAATTAGTATTTTTTAGGTTAAAATTTTTCCTTATTAATGTTACATCAAATAATTGGGCTTATTTTGGTTTTATGATGTACTTTATATACAATATCTTTATTGATCACATGAATAAATAATTTATATTCTATCCATAAGATATTTTCTGTTTTATTTTACATCCTTTTGTATTATTAAAATTATATCGCGTTTTACCGCATCAAGTTCAAATCCTCTTTAATAATAACATGCATAAAAACGTTTAAAATATATTCGTTAAAGTTATAATTAGTTTAAATTACTTTCGTTTCAAATCTCTATTCAATTTTATTATTTGCCTTTGAATCTAAAAATTTTCGAACTTAAATTTAGTGGAAAATTACTATTTGATTAGTTTTAAGTTGATTAATTTTACTCGGTTAGTTAATTAACTTTACTTAAACACTTATCATGCAACGAGTAAGGGACTAAATAAATTTGCATAAAAGTGTGTAATTTTAATAAAAATGTTATTTATAAAATGCAGTATAATGTTTTCAATACACATGCTAAAAAAATGCTTAACTATTAATATATTGAGAAACATTAAAATAAATACCATTTCAGCAATATAGCGAATTTAACTTTGCCTAATTTTAATTATTTCTAACTCTGTGTTATAATTTAAGTCATGGCTCTTTCGTTTTTATATAAATTATTAGCTATGTTATTTTTTTAATTTTTGAATGAAATTAAAATAGCTTATTGCTATTACTCAAGATTTAGGCCTTAAAATGTATATATATTTGAATTCGAACTACAAAAGCTACTTTATTTAAAATATTTTCAATCTAAAATGATTTTCCATACAAAAAATTGCATTTGAAAATATTTTTATCATTGTATGATTTATACTTTATAAATTACCTCCGAACTACGTCATTCAGTTACCTTCGTATTGAAAGGAAATAATTTTTTTGTCTGTTTCAAATATCTTTTCTAACGTTATCGGAATTCTATAGTTTATTGGATGAAGTTCCTATGATTCTTTTAAAGTACTAGGGCGCATCTATGTGTGTTAAACAACAAATACAATAAGTTTCTTCCGTGTTGAGAAAGAAAAAAAAATTTAATGTAAAGAATTTTTATTAAAAAAAAATATTTCCTACCTAAAAATCTTTGTAATGAAAATTAAATGTGTTTCGATTAAGTATTATTTCTTTTAAATATATTTATTCTAGTTTCTAAGTAACATGTTTTATATTTGAATAAATATTGGATACACGATCAAGAGCAATGCTAACTGAAAAATAATGAGATCTATTTTGCATTTCCAAGTTTTCAAATGAATCGCTTGATTCAAAACTGTAGGAAAAAGAAATAAGTTTCGTTTCCAGATTCATTGCAAATATAATAATGTAAACAAATAGATTATTTTTTTCTGCAGACGATACTTTAATCATTTTCTTAATATGAAAAACTATCGTCTACGTATTAAAAACTGTGTTATGAATAATTTTTCGCTTCAAGGCGGCACAACGGCGTGTACGTCTTTAATTTCCATTACACCCTACTACTTAAATCAAAGTAAAAAAAAAATGTGTATGAAAAATGAGTTTTTTTTTAATTATTTATCCTTTCTTTACAATCATTATTTACATGTTTTCAGCTTTTTGCTTAGTAATTATTTAATTATAAATTTTAGTCGTTTAGCGTGATTTTACGAAGATAAGCATTTCGAAGTTAAGTGAACGATATTTTATTTTTACATGCTTTATCATTGAAATATTGACAGGATGTAAAGTATTATGCATGCTGTTTTCGAGCGTGCTGCCCTCTATCAACTATATTTTATATTAAAAATAACAAATTCGTTATTAAAATAATTTTGTCACATTATTCAAAAGGTTTTTGTTCACAGAAGCAGCAGTAATTGAGTGAATAATAGCTAACATTAAATAATTTAATTCTAAATAACTGAATTTTTAAATGAAGCTCATATTAAATAAAAACTGGCCGTTATTTCGTGAGTAATTTCAGCATTTTTTCATGATCAAATTTTTCTTAATTCTGTTATTATTATAGTAATTTTACTTGCTACAATTTTTAGTTCAACACATATTATGATATGTTTTATGTAATAATATAATTTTAAAAAGACATTAATTATTGTTCACTAATTATTTCACACGATTTAGCCTTAAAATTTAATTCTAGCTCAATCTTCTACTCCATGCTTTTAAAATTATTAATTGGGAAGTAATTAATAATAATTGCTTCCAAATATCAGCAGCATTTTTTTGTTTTGCAAATTTCATTGAAAATTTCTACAATGTTATTTTTGTTAAATGTTTATTCCGTTTTATTCGATTATAGGTTTCATTCCGTATTTTGATACTTCTTCAGTTACAGAATGAAAGGATGCTGAAGTTATTTGGCAAAATTAAAAGACCAATGTAATCATCAATCTGGTAGATCAATACGAATTGCAGGAATTATTTTCTAAACACAATGACTGCATTTCGGAATTAATTTGTTCTAAAACCAAATAACTCGATTTTATGGCAATACTTTACCTTACTTCACTTACAATACTTTTGGAAACTATTTTACCATTCAATGTTACAAATAAACTTTCCAAACTTCAAATGAATTTCGAAATTCTTTAAATTCTTTGCACAATTTCCAGTAATTAATGGATAAATAGCATTATTTTCGTCTAGACACTGGAGTTACACAATTGGGCTGAAACTCGATAGCATTTAATTTCTTTGTTGATTCGTAGTATTTCGCTGCTAAACATTGCATCCTATAATAATATAAAGTGAAAATTTTTAGATCTTTCTTTTCGTTTAGTTTTGAAATTTATTTATTTTTGTTTTAAGCTATTTTAAAGTTTTAGGAACTAAGAAAGTTTACCCTAAGAAAGTATTTTTGTGATTATTTATTGATTATAAACTGATATCAATTAAAATATCGATATTTTTTGTCTAGTTAAGAGATCTTGCTGAATAGAGTTGTATGATTTTGAAACTGGTAAACGTTTATAAAACAATTTATATTTCTTTTACACTAACAATACGTTAACAGTTCTGTTTAAGAGAAAAATGACAATAATTAAGAAATTAATTGAATATTAAAAATGGAATTAATAAATGAAAGGTAATGTAAAAAAATTGAAGCAATTAATGGAATATTAAAAATTAAATTAATAAATAGAAATTAATGCAAACAATTGCAGAAATTAAAGGAAATTAAAATGGAATATGTCTTTCATATTCATATTGAAGTCATCAAATCATCGTGATTCATATTGATACTCAAAATAACTATTCGTATAATCATTATAACTATTTATAAAACTAATAGAACAAATTATACTTATATTTAAGCTAAAATATATAGCAATTTTATAGAAATTATCCGACGCTCGGTAAAAACCTTATATTTCATCCTACATGTTTATAAAACATTTATTTCATTTCTAATAATTTAATAAGTTATGAAATTCTGGAATTGATATATAAGTATGATATTCCATCCTTATATTTATTCCGTAATACATGTATTATCTCTATCTTTTATCATTTCCTGTCTTTCTAAAATATTTAGAATTATAGAATGTTGTGTATTCGAATAAAAAAATGGAACCCACATTTCCAACGAACTGAAATCAAATAACGAAAAGCAACCACATTTTTTCTCGACAGACGATTTTATTTTTCAATCCAAGATATGTTCTTTTCATCCTTTGTTCTAATGCATATTTCAACAAACAAAAAGAATTCGTTCAACCATTTCTTTTCCTTCTACTCTTTCCTTTCACAAAGAAAAAAAATTAAATAAACAACAACAGAGCCCGGACCAAATCCTTTCTTCTTTTTTTTTTAAAAAGTTTTGCATTTCAACAATTCTTATTACTGTTTGAGCAAAAACGTTGTTTAGAAGAAAATGGCATAAATAAAATAACTCCAATGAACTATTGCATTTAAATTTCATTTCTTGAGCTTGTGGAGTGTAAATTTGGTTTTTCTAACGCTTACAATGCATTCTAAAAGTACCCAACTAGAAAAATAGCACTTACTGATAAAAAGACCTTTCATCTATAATTGCATTGTGATTATTTTGCTGACATTTTCGTTATTGTTTTCGCTTGTGTGAGATAAGAATTTTTTACACTTCTTTGAAGCTAATTTATTCTTCCCTTCAAGCAGTAGTAAAGCGAGTAATAGGAAATAAATTCACTTCGCATAGTGGAATTTTAAGTATGTATTAAAAATATTCATGATTTTTACAGAAAACAAAACAATTTAAAGGAATTGTAACTAAACATTTCTTCAAGCGCTTAATTTTTTAAGAAAATTTTTATAGAAAGAATGCAATTTAAATAACTTATAGTTATTAATAATTAACTCTAAATCCTTTTGATAAGGAAATTTTTTACCTCGTATATAAATTAGCAAAGAATGTAATAATTTATCGAACAGCATAAATATTATTTCGAATATTTTTCTACAATACATTTATCAGTAAATTATATATATTCTCTTAATTTAGATAACTACTGCCTCTTTCTAATAAGGTTATAAAAATAAATAATTTTTATGTACTTTTTTTTTTTGTTTATTTCATTGAAATTTTCAATTTTTTTTTACTTATTTTTTAAATTCCTCACATATATTTTCAGTAATCATGATATTTGTCTAACTTCAGTTCAGTGTAAATATTGATCCGGAACACAATTTTAAAACATTTAAAATATTTCAAATCAATTTCCTGAAAGCAAAAAACTAAAACAACTGAAATAGCAATTTTTAATACACCAGGAATAGAACGATGTGATTATTTTATTCCTAATTCTTAATCTATTGTAATCTAAAACAAAGAATCATTCGTGAATCGAAGAAATGCTTTATCGATAAAATTTAGCAATATTTATTGAAGAAATGCTTTATTTTATAAAACACTTTATTGAAACGGAAAGCATAATTAATGTTGATAACATTAATTTAAAAAGCGCGTGTTGTATTATTTATAAATGTACAAATAAGGCATTGCAATCAAAGAAAAAAATAAATACTAATATGCAAATACAACTATAAAAGAAACTTTAACCTACTAAAACATTCCAAAGGAAAGTAAAGGAAAATAAATTATATATATATGTAAACTGAGACCGTATTTAGAGTTACTGTATCTTTATTTATGTTACTGTTTTATTTGAGAGATTAAAGTTTATTTGATTTTTATTATTCAGTCTTGCTGTATGAAATTTGCAATTCTGGTTGTTGGATATACGAAATAAAAAACAGTTATTTATATTTCATTTTTTAAACTATAATTGATTTTAAAAATCACTTGAACTAATTTAAAGCAATTCTTTACTTTCAGTGCATTAAATTTGCTTTAAAATAAACTATTGACTGCCATTATTATGATATAGAACATAAATACACAGATTTAATGATATTTATTTTTCTAATTCCTGGAATTTTCAGCTGTCTGTGTTTCAGCTGTCCCATTACTACAGTTATCCTATTTCTTTTATCCATTGATGATTTAATATAACATCAATGCTTTTTTTCAAGAATTGTTTGAGAGCGAACATGAACATTTTTGTTTTTTAATCACAGGGATTTTTCTAATTTCTGTAAATTACTGTCGTTTGCGCATGTAATTAACTCACTTTTCTTATCAAATATCTGTCATGATAACAAGATCGATATATTATTCGATTCAACTGGGTATTCGATACAACTTCAGTGAATTTCTTAAATGCTTGGAAAAAGGAACATCCTTTTCCAATCGAAAGAGCGACAGTTTTTACAAAAAGGAAACTACTCATAAAAATTTTCCTTTTTGTATTTCGGGAAATGCGGAAAATGAATTTTGAGATACGTGTTTCTCCAGAAGTCTATGCAGTTAGAAAATGCGAAGGTGGAAAGCGAAATCGTACGGAATATCATTTGATTCGTTGTTTTCTTCGGAACTGTTTATTAAATTCGGAGAAAGAGTTTCAAAGGCGACTGTCTTTTATACCGAGAAAAGAGAGTAAAAAGGAATTTTAGAGTCGCATAATCCCATTTCAGAGAAACTAAAATTTCAGATTCCGAAATACTTTCCTTTAAAATTACGATCATACTCTTAGATTAAATGCTCCGACTTTTTTTTAAATGTTATTATTTTCGAGTTCTTTGAAATATAATTTTTTTTAGTTTGTAAAATGCATCGTTCAATGAAACAAAATTCATCAGTTAGCTTAAAGAACTTTTTAATATAGAAGTATTGACGCAGTATATACGAATACATAAATTATACAGAAATTTTATCAAAATCAAATATGTTTGAAAAAGTAATTCACGCTTTTAAGAAAATACATTTTTAGTTGTCAATGTCTTCTTTTCCTAAAATATTTTCAATGAGGAAATATATATAAATTCTATTGAAAAAAAAATTGTTCAAAAATAAATATTGACGCTGAAAATAAAGTTTAAATGTTTTTGAATGGAAATTTCGTCTTTGAAAAAATCTTTTATTCTAAACAATTTTCAGGTTTTATTATATTTTCTTTATAAAATTTATGACCTAAACTTTTCTAAAAGTTTCGAATTTGTTCACTGTTTAACTGCAACGTCAAATAATTTTTCCAAAGTAATTCATTTGAATTTTAAAAGTAATTTTTGTCTGAAGAATTTTCATATAATCAACCTCGAAACTTACGATTTCTTATAAAAACTAGCGTTTCTGTCATGCGTTTCTTACAGTTTTTAAGGTGTTGGTTCTTATCTGAAAATGCAAATGTAGAATTTATTCAAATTTCATAAACTGAAATATTCAGTATTTTAAATATTTATTTTTATATCATAATAAATTTAAGAAGAAAAATTTAAATGTTTAAGTATATGAGATTTAAAAAAATATTTAGCACTGGCTATCGGAATAAAAGATTCTATTTATCATTTTAAACAAGGGAAATATTCGTACATTTATAATATTTACAAATCATTTACAAAAAATTTACTGTATTATAGAAAAACACTATTCAAACATTTATTCATTTGATATAAGAAAATCTTTATTTAAATAGAATGTATTCAAATCTGTATTAAATAACAGTCGAGAAAATTTCGAAAACTTCAAGGATTCCTTTTAAATTCCTCCAACTGTAAACTGTAACTCCAACTGTAATTCCAAAATGAGTTATTTTAACTAAGTGTTTTTTTTTCCTTAAAATAATAAGGTTATATATTCTGGTCTGTGAACTTGTATATCATGATTATAGTAATGTCTATATATATAATTTGATATTAATGAATAATTAAACAACAAAACGTTAGTAAAAACAAGTTAGGAAGTAAATTCAAAAATTAAAAAATAAAAGAACTTGTAACAAATCATTTCGGTACTATTGAGAAAATAGATACATACGAATCCATTAAAAATATGCAGATAAAAAATTGTAAAGAAAGAAAAGGAAGAAACATAAATATACAATTTTAATTATGAAAGGAAAACAATATATATAATGGACATTTCCAAAAGAAATTAAATTAAACGAACATTTAAACAAAATTATTACATAATGATACATAAATTGAAACTTTTTAAAAAAATCAGTTTGAAGAAAAGCAAATAATTAAATATAACATATTTATTGTTATATCAGGCTTTTGACTAGTAAGTAGGGTTTTCCAGAATCATTGGTCAAACTAACCTCTCCATGAACTAAATATTGTTATGAAGAATTTCAATTTCGCGTGGGTGTTTTCGAATGAAATCAGTCAAACTCAGAGGATAATGATAAGTGACGCTTTATTCACAAATATTCAGGATAACACACAAGGAGTAGAGCTTGGACAGTAGCAGCACAAACAGAAAACACAGAACTTGTAGAGATTAGCGATGCAGTTACAGAAACAAAACAGCACTTATAAGGGCAGTTACAATTTTTTTAGCAACATTCAGCTCACCAGGGTACTAGTTCACACTACGGACAAATATCCGCCGTAATACTCTGCACTTCCAAGACAGACTCCTACAGTTCCCGGCAGACTCAGGTCGTTTTCGCAAATTCACTCGGCAGATCCACTTCCATATATCGACACCTTCTAGTCGATTTCCCTATCAATCTTCATAAACAGAATCTCTGTCTCAGGTTCTTGGTGTATTAAGGGTTATTCCAATCAGGTGTGATATCCCACAGGAAATTTAGGAAAAATCCAAAAACTTTTGACCTAATCGAGTTTTCGCCTAGATTCCAGCACTTTCAGAAACTTTCGTTTTGTCGCCAAAGTTTCCTAGTTTCTCTCCAAGTCGTCAAAATGGTTTCCATTAAATCCATTCTAAGGAGTCATTAATTTAACTTTCCTTTGCTGACTGAAGAAATCTATGCAAAAATAATTGAGAACCTTTGCAAGGAAACGTCATCCCTGGTTTGGAACAATATGTTTCAAAAAAGGCCTTTTAAACCAAAATTAGAATTGAACAGAAATTAAAAACAAAAAAAAATCATTAAAGAATGATTCAAGAAGTAAACAACCAAGGAAACCCAGAGTATAAAAGCATATAACTAGAAATACTAAAGATATTTTTCCTATATATATATATATATATGTGTGTGTATGTTTGGGTGTGTGTGCGTATAGAAGGGCGTCTGCTTATTAACCTTTAAAAGATTTACATTTTAGATTAAACTTTGTTATATTAACACGCACAGTTTTTTGACATCTTGCTGAGTTAATAATTATTGACTTCATGAATGTTACGGATGAAAATATAATAACAAATTAGCATGATGTACGTAGCATTTACGTGTGTTTGAAGTTCTTTCAGCAAATGTAGGAAATATAATACTAATCCAAAATCAAAAATCGAGTAAAAACTTTTGGGAAATGTCAAATTTTAAATTGCCTCAATAGATAAATCTGCGAATTCTTCTCAGATATTCAGTTAATAAATGATTGACATAAATCATACAGAATAAAATCTTAATATAATTAACAAAATATGATTATTTTTTCTACATCAAAATTTCAAGGAGCTTGTTTTCAATATTGTGTTTCTATATGCCTCAGATTATAGTTCGTAACAGAATTAACACTTTTAAATGATTTGTAGTAATTATAAAAAAAATTTAGTTGCAAATTTTAATAACATTTTTATGACTCCCCAAGTCGATTATACGACCTTTAAATGGTCCTTGATTCTCACTTTGATAATTCCTACTCTGTAGCATGTAACAATCTAATATTAAGCAACCAATATATCATTGACTAAGAAATTTCATTTAACTATATTTAGCCAAAACCCTTCTAAGTAGCACAAAGCAATCTAATATTTCATAATTTATATTTTAGTGGGATTGGAAATTCCTTTCTACAGGGTGATCAATTTAAAAGAGTACCCTTTTGTTTGTTTGTTTTATTATCCACAACTATAATATATGTAGCAAGAGTTTCAACATCATTACTTATTAAATCTGTCTTTATTTAGTGTGTGGGTATCCTTTTTTCCCTTTCTAAATGCGAAAACTCGTTTTTTAAATATAAATTCGAAGGAACATTATTAGCAATTTTAATCCGATTCAGCGCAAATGATTTGAGAAAATCATTGACTTCTTTCAACATTTTTATCAATATTTTTATTTTTGAAAGCTAATGTCGTAAGATTATGAATGGCAACAATGAAAATCGTCTACATGAACTATTTCTTTGATTTTAATGAATTTCCAAAAATACTTGAACATAATTCAAACTTTTATTACTTCACTTGAGATACAGGACAGTTACTGCTGATTTCAGCAGCTCGGAGCCTCTCTACCCGCGTTAAACCTAACAATTAAAGTGCTTAAGGAACTCTTTGATGACCGTTTAATTTCAATATGCCTGTGGCCACCAAGGTCACCTGAACTCACCCTGTTAGATTTTTTTCCGGAGTTATCTCAAAGATAGGGTTTTCCAGAGAAGTCCAGCGAACATCGATGAAATAAAACAAATCATAACTAAAATCTTCTCAGTAACGCCAACATATTGCAAAGTGTATTAAGAAACCTTGGTTGGATGTGTCTATGTTTTCATTCAAAATGTAGGCGAACATTTTGAACATTTTCTTTAAAGAATGATAATGTAAAAAATTTGAGTTAATTTACGTTTTTCAAAAATGAAATTATCTTAGGGTTAAGTAACCTTGTGCGTCTCCATTCCTATTTTACCACACAAATAAAGTTGCAACAGGCCAACAGTGTTGGAAATTGTTTCCAATACTTAAATAAAGTTCAAACAATCATACTTTAGTGTTAAAATAGTTGCCACATCCGTCAGATATAACGGTAATAAGAAAAACCAACCGGTACTCTTTTAAATCCATCACCCTATTTAATGTTAGATTAATGGCCTGGTCTGTAACACACAACAATCTAACATTCAAAAACAACATATCATTGATAAAGAAATCTTATTTAACCATATTCAGTCAAAACCCTTCTCTGCAACATACAACAATCTAACAGTTAATAACTGATATATTAGTGTGTAACAATCTTAAGTTTGGTAATTTATGTATCATAACATAGAAAATTTCCTTTCACTATATTCAATCAAAGACATCAAAACATTTCATTTCATTTCATTTAAGGAAATAAAATTCTGCTCGAATAGACACTGAGTAACATTTATAAAAGTGAACAAAATCCGCATCTTGGATCTTCGACTGAACCATCTAAGCGAAGAGTCATAGTGGTTGGAACTATCACTGCATTTCAAAAGACGTCAACCCTAAATGTCGATTTTTCTGTTCGTAAAACGGGACTAAAATGAAACGTGTCAACTGTCACCAAGGACGAAATTTTACGGAAGTTGGAAAATCTTTCCGGAATCGGCTGACAGTTCTCTTCGAGACTTAAGAAACTGTCCCTCCCTACCTCTGAAGAAAGGGTTTTTTTTTCTCTTTCTTTACATCTCAACCAGCATTTTGGTACGCTTTTTTCTCTTCCCTTTTATCAATCTAAGACGCCCATAAAATATCTCAAAGTAAGAAGACTTTAAAGAAGCAAAGGCAAACTTTTTTGATGTTATGGTATTTTGTGAAGGAGCAACTGAAGATTCAGACGGATTCTGCAATTTCTGCCGTTATTGACAGAAATAGAAAATGAAATGTGTCTTCTTTTTATTTTAAATTTCTTATTTGCAAATGATTTTTGTATTTGCAAATATGTACTTGAAGAACTTTGATTTTTCTTTTCTTGTGAATACGAATTTGATGCTCCATAAATAGAATTATTTATGAAAAGACTTTTTGATGCTTTAGTTTTAAGGTTTCGAAGACAAATATGCCATATTTCTGTTAATGCTTCAAGTACAAATATGCAGTTGACCATTTTTAATGGGAATAAGGAAAGGTTTTTGTCGATACTTAAAAACAAACAAATTGTTTTGTCTCATTATAGATTTCAAGTTTCTAAGTTGTTTATAAAACCACAAAACAAAATTATTACGATTGCAATCCAAGATACCCGATTGAAGATTTTTTTTAATGCTTCTTTATGAAAAAAAGATATTCAAAATTAATATTATAAAAATAACTGTAAACTATGAAATACAATATGCAGAGATGACATTTTAAAATTGCGATCCATAAGCCAATAATAATTGGACTTGTATATTTGAAGTTTTGTCGATAAAATATTTAAATGCAGAAATATTAAAAGAAAGCATCATAAATTGAATAATATTTAGCCTCGAATTCAAAATATACCTTTAATTTCGGGATATTTAGAATATAAACAAATAAAAGCCAAATAAAAAAATTGTTATAAACATAAAGAATTTTTCAAAAAAATGGTGTGACAAAACATATGGAACATGTGAAATAATACCCAATACAATAAGGGAAAATTTCCTGGAGCAAAAGGAAAGTACATATCTTGTGGAAAATTACCAATATTGTACTGTTCTAGGAAGATTAATAGATTGTTTTTCATTTGTTGCATGACACCCATTTAAACATCTAGGTATGTTGAGCACTAAATTATCCAATTGATCTCAAGATAGGCTATTCCAGTTTTGAATCAATTCTAGAACTTAGCACAGCAATACTGAAATGGTTGATGGCATGCTAAAGCACGTTTCAAGCATGTTCGAATCTGTAGAGAAAGCCGGTGACTTCAAACGGATGATACCTCTATTTTAATGGCATTCTTCCACCAAGATTGCATGTAGATGGGTGTTGTCACCTATAAAGAGAACTTTCGCATCCTTTCCACCATTGAATATATTAAATACATTGTTATAGAATGAAATCTTTATAAATCTGATTTGTCATACTTTGAGTATTGGATATTCTTGAGCCCAAGGTAATGGCAACCCAAACCAGAAATTTAGCTCCATTGTAACAAGTTATGTTCAATAACACTTTCGTAGATGTAATGCATAATAGGTGTATTACATATAAAGAAATGACTCGAGTTAGATTGCGGAGACAACACATAGTCACCTCTGCTGGTCTCCAGTTAACCATTATTTGCATCAAGCTAACCAACACCAGAAGTGAAGAATTTAACCAGATCTGTGGACATAATATTAGACTATACTTTTCCAACCGTCTTTACTTGGTATGCCTCGAAAATGCCTTACATCTGTAAATTCCGTTTCTGTACTCAATCCATTTCTTTTGACATTTATTACTAAATATAGGTCTTGTGGCGTCGTATCTTGAGAAGAATCTATATTTAAGCGTTTACTTAACTTTCCATTTACTTGGAAATTTCTACCCTGGGCTATATATGGTAATCTGGAAGAATCTATGGCCTGGGATTCTTAAATCTGTAAG
This sequence comes from Nephila pilipes, assembly GCA_019974015.1. Lineage (NCBI taxonomy): Eukaryota > Metazoa > Arthropoda > Arachnida > Araneae > Nephilidae > Nephila > Nephila pilipes. The sequence goes on from BMAW01013831.1 coordinate 60,744, forward strand.
CAGCCATACCGGCCAATAATTCCATCTGTACCAGATAATAATTCTGCTTCTTAAAAAGTTGTCCATACGTGTCTTCTAAAACATAGATATTCCTCTACGTCAATCTCAAACTTACACTTTGGTTGTGTTTTATATTCCGTTGCAGTAACGATTTATAGACACTTCACCGAATTCATAAAGAACAGAGAATTAACTTCTATGTCCCTGATGATGTACATTTCATATTTCTGGTTAGATTGCTTCAGATAGTAGTTTAAGCACGAGTTTTCACTTTTCTACTCCCTCCATTCTAGCTCTTGGGAACTTTTCATTTATCATTCGAAGTGTCTTTAGTTAATGAGCATGATATCAAAAAGCTACATTTTTTACTCTAAGATATTGACTACCAACTCAGCTCATTATAAATGAAACCACAAGAAATCTCGAATGGAACAAACTAGATTTATATTTCCAAAACAACGTAAAGATATTAGTATATGTATATATTATTCTATTTAGTATATGCTAATAATATTTTAGTCACTTTCTCAATTACAATTTTCCTCCTTTTTGATAATATATGTATATGTATATATATATATATATATA
>BMAW01013831.1:66331-99350 GCA_019974015.1 Nephila pilipes
TATTCAAAATATTAAATAATAATTAAAAAGATAAATTTGTTGTGTGTGGTAGTGTGCTTAAACATCTAACAAATTCTTGAACCTGTAAAAAAAATACAAATACAACAGAGATATGTGGGTGGCATTTTGTAAATCAAAAGTAATGTAAAACAAGTATAACATTTCAAAAAGATTAATTTGACAATTCTTAAATTCAATTGCATTTTGATCACTGATGACAAGACTCTGACACAGTATCCAATACAATGTTTACAAATTTTCCACATGCATCTTTGGGTGAAGAATGAACATGCAAAAACCTAAACTCTGATTTTCCACAGGTACAGGAATGTCAACAGACATGGTAATGCAAGTTTTTTAAAATTCGTTTTACAAGTATTACTTCAATTTAAAAAATAGTTATAAAAGTATGTTTGTATTATTTATTACTTTTTCATTGTCTTAGTCTACAACAATTTTTAAACCAAACCTTTTTCAAAATTAGCTGAAGAAATGTGGTTGACAAAACTGTGCCACACTTGTTCGCATGTCACACTGGAACAGCTATTCTATTCTATTTATTTATTATTTATTCATATTATTCATTATTTAAATTAATTATCCACCTTCCTTTATTAATACCTTCATCTATAGAAATCATCTAAACTAGACACACATTCTTTTAAATACAAAACATCTTTTAAACTTAAAATAGTATTATTGATAATTAAAGATTCAAAAATTTTCTTTTACTTTCATTACATAAAACACATTGTTGGTTTTCATTTTAAAACCATATAATATTCATTTCATAAAGTATATAATATTTCTTATTTCAACAACAACTTCATTCAAATCAATATATTATATATCATTTCTCAAGTAATGTTTAACAACAATATGCTTCATTCAAATCTAAAATATTTCTCAATAATTATTCAATTCAAACTAAAATATGTAAATTCATAGATATTTCTTATAATATTTTAGAATATCCACCACACAGATCTAATTAAACATTGTTCAAATATTTTTCTTAATAAAGCAAAAATTATAAAATTTAAATCATATTCATTTATATAGCACACATTATTTTTCTAGTTTGTTTACCTTGTAGCAATAATAAGATTTCAATTTGTGGTTTCAAAAAATGTTTCACTAAAAATATTCTGAAATATTAAATATAAACAAACTTTGTTTTACTATACACACAAAATAAAATGTTATTTCTTACATATGACTGTGGCCTAAAAATCCATTTAGAATTAAATTCAAAAGCTATTTCATCTATGTATAATAATATCACATTTTTTTTTTATAGTTAAAAACTTTTAGAAACCAGACACTTTTAGAACAATTCCAAACTTTGATAATACACACAACACATGATGTAATATTTTTCAAAAAACACTTTTATAACATTTAATCAAATTCCAAAATATGTTAACTTTTTATATTTCATAAGAACTAAGTATCAAAATTTAAATGAATACCAATTTCAATTACACATCAGGCAATGTTATCACAAAAGTCAATTTACAGGAATAGTGCTTTAAAAATTACTAATTAGAAATTAATTTAATTTTTATAAATTTAATAAATCATTGAAAATTCACTAAAAATTTAACTTAGCTGACGCAATCCCAGATGAAATAAATATTTTTCTTTTTAAGTTCACATACATGGTAGGGCTTGCACTGCTTCCTAATTAAAATTCCACTTTGTTTGTTTCGAATGATATAGGTCGGCCATATTGGAACATCTCAAAAGATACGTATTGAAAAAAAAGTCCTTGAAACTTGATGGAGATATTTAATCGGCATTGCAACGGTATCGATGGTCGTAAGTAAGGACTGGCATCGCTGTTGATTTCTGTTGGCGGCCTTCATGCGGGGTTTCGGTATGATTCCTGGTCGTTGGAAAATGGAATTCCAGTAGAATTGCTCGGCACGGTTTCACTCTCCTGTTATCAAAATTTAAATCTCACGTTTCCACCAGTGAGGAACTCTTATCCTGCCGGCTAAATGTAACATTATTCCTGTCGACTTTTGTAATGTAACATAATATCAAATACAGTCGAGGCGTAGTGACTTTTTACTTTTATTTAAAGCTGTGAGAGAGAGACCATTTTCATTACGTAGTATTTGGTTACATCATTTAGGTAAGAACAGAACAATTGTATGAAAAAGAGCAAGCGCAGTATGAAAGAGAGAACGTTTTTCGTTGCGTTTTTGCTTATATACTAGGGAAAATTCCCATCAAACGTCATAAGCACGTGGTAAGAATAAGGGGATTCCAGGGAAATATAGTAGATAGGGAATTAAAAAGGGATTGTTTTTGATAGATTTATAATTAGTTTAAGCAGAATTAATCCTTTTCAAGAGCGCGTGATGTAATAAATTATAGGATACTTTTGGAAGGGGATCAGGAAATAAGAATGAACTCTTTACTTTTGTATTAGGGAATGAGATAGAATAGAAAGTTAATTTATTATTTAGGGTAATTATTGAATTAAAAGTTAAATCATTACATATATATATATATATATATGGGGTGCGTGCGAGGTGTGACAATTAAATTACCGGATTGAGCATGCTGTAGCCGTTAAGATTGGTGTGGAGAAATGGGAATGTAGTCAAACTTGATGTTTCCAGTGCATGTGGCACGTTATTCCATTCCTCTATCAAGTTCAGTTTGTTTATCGTCCTTGCTTGAGTAAGACGTTGTTGTGTCAAATTGCCGCGATCATGATAAGCTTCAAAATCGAGCAGCGCTTAAATTTTAAATTCCTCGTGAAATTTTAAGAAAACCTGCAACTGATTGTTTTAAATTGTCAAAGGAAATGTTTGGAGATAATTGCATGTCACGTAGTCAAATTTTTCAATGGCACAAATGACTTTCGGATGGTTGGGAATTTGTTGAAAATGATGACCTGTGATATCGAGAACTCATGAAAACATTGAAAAAATTAATGAAATCACCCATAAAAACAGAAGTTTGAGTCATGATTTCAGATATTACGAAAATTGACATGAGAGAATAAGAAAAATTTTGACCGAGGAAATACTTATGATGAAAGTTTGAGCAAAACTGGTACCAAAAAACCTGACATGCGAACAAAAAATGAACAGGGCAAACATTTGCTCTAACATCATTAAAAGCTTCACAGAAGGTCCCAAACTGTTTGAAAATGTCATCATATTTGACGAAATGTGGACTTCTCAGAAGATCTCTGAAACTATGTGACAATCCATTCACTGAGACCCCCCTCCACACACGTCTCCAAAGGCTAAATTAGCTCAAATGAGCAGATCCAAACTAAAGGTCATGTTCATCGGCTATTTTTCTTTCCCCATTATGATTGAATGGGTAACCCCAAAGTCGAACGATAAACCAACAGTACTACATTGAGGTCTTGACAAAACTTAGAGAAAGAGTGAGGAAGAAAAGGCCTGGTCTGTAGAGCAGCAACAAGTGGGTTATGCACCAAGACAATATCCTGACACACCTATGAAACAGTTTTTGGCGTACAAACGCATTACTGTGCTCGAGCACCCACCGTTCTCGCCAGATCTCACACCATGCGTCTTTTAATTGTTTCCAAAAGTTAAAAGTAAGTACATTGAAGAAAAAAAAATTCAGTCCGTAGATGAGGTGAAGGCAAAGTCGGCAAACTTACTAAAAAAAGTGACTCGTAATGACCTGCAGCACTGCTTTGAACTTCCCTCGTTTTTAATTTAAAAAAATAGTGAATTATTTAAATTTAGCATAAAATCAACTAATTGTTCCTTCTCAGTTTCCTTAATAACGTCGGAGGATGGCTTTAGGTAGCCATTTTAGGCTAAAGTAGCTTCAAAGAAGCTCTATCAAGTTAAAGTCCAGAGATCGAATCTTCACCTTAAGTGCGCGAGAACTATTGGTGACGAACCTGACAATTTTCTTATCTCTGTAAAGTGACGACAATGACATATAAGCTGGCACCTCCTCTCCTAACTTTCACACTACGACAACTATAGGACTTTAAGCCTCATCAGATTTAATATGCATCCGCCCTGGCTACATGGTGGGAGCTTAGTGTCATCAATGCTCCAACCCACAACTCGACAAAAATTGCCAGACTCGAGTCCGCGACCATGACAATTAGGCTACCACAGACACACAAAAGTTTAATCCTCGAGTTATTCATTAACAAACATAGATAGAAAGCAGTTTTGCTCATAGAGCGAAACCCATGGGTGGCCTTGAACAATTTTCTTGATACTGATATTTCGGATTCAAATTCATCCTAGAGTTTTTGAAAATTAAGATGTTTAGCTATATCAGCTAGTGGTTATTCTATTCCTATTCATTTAACCAGTTACCAACTCCACTGAATCAGGTAAACGATAATTCCTAGACGTAGTCAAAAATATCTTAGTACCAACAATTGTTGGTCAGAAAGAATAAAACAAATTCCTTACAAATTACAAAAGTGAGAAGTCTAATTTCGTAAAGAATTAGCATCCCTTTTTTTAAAAAAATATTATATATATAATTGTTAACAAAGTTTTTATTAAAGGTAGCCATGATCATTCATATACCAGTAAACCATATATTGTTTTCTGTTTTTGAAAGGGGATTCGCTGATTACATCTTAACCTTAGGGTGCCGAAGTATAAACAATACGTTAAATGGAACAAGACACATTCTCAAATTCCTTCTTTTTAATTTATTATATTTCTTTTCTCTCTTAATAACGAAAATCATTTCTTATATTTTTATATTAATTCTTGAATACCTGCTTTAATATAAAATAGTACTCAATATGTAAGTTTGATCAAAGGTTAGTTTTTAGGGATTTTTAACTCAGCGTAGAATCGAAAACTCACTGTCCGACATTTTTAATCAATTTCAAACTTGCACAAAAGATTCTTTTATCGTTATTCATTCATATACCTTCCTGCTCTCTTTGTGAATTGTTCGAACTTTGGAATTTAATATTTTTCTCTGTTTATGTTAGCTGAAACACTCTCCAATCTAATAATAGGTCCATAACACTGGTGTTCAAAAGGACGCTTAATCTGTTAACTCATACTATGCGAAACTGTTGGTAAATAGAAGAAATAAAGATAAATTTTTTTGAGTGATAAAAGAAATTTATCTTGTAAGACTTTTAAATTTATTCATTGTTCTCTAAGCTGGAGAGTGCTTTCTTCACCATTGAACATTGATTGCCTTTCAATTCTAAACATTTACCATATCATTATTCAGTAGCCGGATTTAATGTGCCAAATTCCAGGTTCCGAGTTTAAGGGTGTATTGTGGTAAATCTCCGACACAGTTTGTTATGCTAATGTTAACCTATATGTGAAGAGAACTGGATTAGGCTTAAGATTGGCGACTCTTTGTGTCGAAGGGAGCGCAATATCCAAGCTAAACAGGTGAAAGATTACTAACTAGTTTACAAGCTGTATGGCGCACAATATCTTCGTCTATTCTGAAATCCTCATGCAAATATTTTTAGCGTTGTAAAAACCTATGAGATCATTTTCTTTTATCAGTTACTTAGATATGAATTTTTTATTTCGAAACCTGTTTACATAATACTTATATAAAATTTAATGTTTCTGAAAGAATTTTCTTTTCTTTTTGTAAGAGTTGGACTTTTGTTTCCCTTTGAAATACAATGGAACTCTTCCAATCTAACCCATATTTTAAATTGAAATAAAATCCTCACCCATTTTACTTGTAGTTATTTTATTTTTGTTTATTTATTTTTCATAAATTAAAGGTGAATGCTTAAATTTCAACTTGCCTTTTTATGGTTTGCTAAGATGATAATGTAATTTAACATTTTCATTTCCTTGACAAATATTCATAATACCATATTAACCCTACAGTGCATAGTGTATCCATTGGGCCACACATATTCTTTCACAAATACCCGCTCCATTAAATGTTTCCAAATGGCTACAACATGCATCAAACAAGATAAAAATATCGATTTGTGTTTGTAGCTCTTGAAATGGACAATAGATAACAGTAGAAGTTCTATTCTGAGAAATGTGTTTATTGCTTCCGAAATATAAATTCGAAGCAGAAAACCTTATTCATCAATAACAAAATTCCTCAAAATAATAACTTTTTTTTCATGTTAAAGAAACTGGTACTTAAAGAGCAATTGTTTTTTTTTTCTTACAATTTTGGTGCATTTGTTTTATTTGATTCTATATTTAGTTACACAACTGATTAAGTTTATTGGAGGTCATTTGACAACACCATCCAGGTACGATCAAAAACAAACAATGTATTTACAATTTCTACACGTTGTACTCATAGCTGTATAAACGTATAATAGGGTTGAATTTGCGATTTGGTAGGATTTTAAATTGCCTAATTTCTATTTATTATAATTTATGACACACCTAAGCGATGGATAGGTTTTATTTTGCTGACGTCAATGAAGAAAAAATATTAACAGAAGAATTTTGGAATCCTTGTCAAGTGGTAATGAAGAATATGATGATAGAGATTTGGATCCCACGATAGACCATAATATATTTTTTACAAACTTAGATAATATTGATTACTTTGATAATGTCTTATCAGAATGATGATGCTCTTATGTAATAAACAAATGGGGGCCTGGATCCCTTTGATAGCTTCATTGGAAGGTACAAGATAAGTATATGAAGTTAAAAGTGATATATTTTCGTATATTTTATCATTTAGTTGACATTTATGTCATAAACACTTGGTTATTATCCAAACGCGTAAATGAGCAATTTGGAAGCACAGGTATGGAAAGGAAGCTTTTAAAATTTAATTTAGATTTAGCTGAATCCTTGTGCTCTTATGGTCCAACTAAATCAACAAAACGAGGTCGTCCTTCAAATGGAAAGGAGAAAAAGCCACTATCAAAAAGGGAGAAATATATTTCTTCAAGAAACCCACCGGTAACAGTTCTGTCTGATGAAACTGACCATTGCCCCGAGCATATTGAGAATAAACAGCCTTGCAAAATGTCATCATGCAAATGTTTTATTAGAATAAAATGCACCAAATGTGATGTTCCTATATGCTTAGATAAAAACAGCAATTGTTTTAAAAATTATCATTTAAAATAAATTTTAAAAAGCTCATGATTTTCTCTCAAATGTAAAGCTGCGCTTCCTAATGCGTCTGTCTAAAAAAAACTTAACGAACTATTAAGCATATATAACTATTGAGTTATACTGTTTTTATTTTTGTAATAATAAAAATTGCCAGTACTTGTTATAACTTCAAATCTAATTTTCATTTTAACCCAATATTTTAAATTAAATTTTAAAAATTATATAGCTACTGTATACTTATTCTAATATTCTGTCTTAATGTTTGTACCACGGCTCAACTTACATAAATATATAAAAGACCACAGAAAGTTAAAAAAATATGTACATGCACATTTAAGTTGTTAATAAATAGAAACAAAACAAAATGTCATTTGATGTGTGTTGCTGCATGGTATAGCCATTTGGTACATTTTAGCTTTTTGGCATTTTTGGTTTTTAAAATTATCTATGTTAAAAACATTCTTAAAGCATAGAGTTTATTTTTTTAAATATTTTTATTAACTAATTCCGTTATAGAAATCAAACATATTGTTTTCAGATGAAATTAAAAATCATGCATAGTAGGGTTAAGACTGTGAAGGGGGGAAACTGTAGGGTTAAAACTTTATTAAAGTAAATTCGGTTATTTGTATGAAGTAATTGAATCAGAAAGAATGAATTGGTAAGCTAAGACTTTCTTAGTTCTTCCTAATTTAGAGTTGATGAGTTAAGTGGGATTAGAGAGAAGGATCGACATTATCTATTCATCAGTGATAAATAAAGTATTCTGTCTTGTTCTTACGCATATTCAATTGAAATCTAATATTTATTGACTGTTTAATTAGAAGGAACAATGGTAGTAGAATTAAATAATGAAGGAAGGGCGACACAAAACCAGGTAATGAATTTTTACCTACGGAAAAAATAAATTTTATAATTCGTTTCTGTAATCGATAGTTTCTTTTTATTTTTGTCTTTTTTGTCTTTTCAGATATCATAAAATTCATAAATATAAAAAGATTCATCTTGAAATGAAATGAGTTATTTCGATAATAACTTACAAAGAGAGCTCGAAACAATCTTATTTTAATCATTTAAAAATAATTATTGTTTTGGTCTAATTAAAACAAGTACAAGTTCCTCTTTATTGTTAAAAAGGAGAAAAAAATATCTTATCAGAATTGAAGAAATTTGTGCTCAGAGTTGGACCTCTCATTAAACGTTAAGTGTCATTATTTATTATTTTTTTAAATTAACGGCTCTAAAAATTCTATTTTCATATTAAATTGGTTGAACCCAATGTAGCATGAATGCAAAATTTTAAAAAATTTAAGTAATTACATTCGTTCGACTGAAAAGAGTGGAATAAGAAAACAATCATATCTTTCAACGAGATTTTTGACTATTACATTTCAAATCATTAGTTGATTCTTTTAAATCATATTTAGCACAGAATTTCTTTCGATTTTCGACAGATAATTTTCATTTCTACTTTAATAATCAGTAAACCTAGCTGATACAGACGAACGTTAGGATTAAATAAATAAAAAAAATTTAAAAAATTTTAATAACATGAGAAGAATTTTAAACAATTAGTTATCATATATTTTAAGCAACCCCAATTAAAAAGAGATTAACAGCCTGGAATATTTTAACAATAAAAATACTAAAATATAAAGGTGAATCAAATATAAATGAGACTTTTTCAATAGCAGCCGAAGATTTTAAAATATTTTTCTATACCAACCATGATAAGTTGACGTACGTTTCATATAACGTAATAAAATATATTTCCGCAGGAAAGACTGTAGTTGAATCATAAAAAAAATATTGTCATAATATATGGTCCTCTTAAACGCCAGATACAAAAAAAAATAGAATAGTATTTATATAAATTTAAGCCATTGTAAAATACAACAAATCACTCTTCAACGTACTTAAAATCCTGCAAATTCTTCATATTCAACATCTAAGGCAAATAGCTCGTCAAGTGCATCTTCGCTTTCATTGTTGAGAAGCTCGACATATAGGCCCCATTCTGTACCGAGTAATTAGATTTACATTTCGTCATCAGCATCCTATAACAAATTGTCCCCAGTGTCATCCATAGCATTGGAAATCCTACACTTTTTGAAGAAGAATATGAGTTCGTGATCTGGCATTTGCATTTATAGGCAGTACTACAAGATGCAAGGAAATAAACTTGTTAGATAAATTGAGTTCTTAATGAATGTTACACATAAAATCAATACGAGGATTATTGGCAATATAGCCAAGGGAACTGAACTCACCCAGAGGGCTTACAGTTATAACCCAGTCCTCCGATAGACAACTCTCAAGCACTCAGCATTTATTAGCAAAAAGGTTTCTATTTTTATAATAATAAAGGGTAAGATATAATAGTACATGTTGGAACAAAGAACAAAAGGCATTGCATAATTTTAAATTTAAAAGAAAATAGAAGCTAACAATGTGTTTACAGAGTGTGACGTTATAGTTCAAATGCTTCCCACTTTTCATTTTTCTTTCTTTCTTTTTTGGAATACACATCAAATATAACATGAGAAGAATCTCCATTCCATTGAAGGCATGATTTCCTTCCAACAACGGATATTAACACTATGAATCACGGCCGTCATATTGTCTCCTCGACGACGGACTGCCACAGCATTGCTACAATAAATGCACACTAAAAGGAAAAATTGAAATATTTAGAAAGGAAACACCAGACAAAAATATATCCTTATATATACACAAGATCTACAATTATAAGTGCACAGTAAGGAAAATTCAAAATTTAGAAATGTTGTCAAATATCGAAACAATTATGAAATTTATTAGGTAATTTGACGAGCCTTAAGTGGACAGAATTTTAGCTTGTAATGCAAATTAGGACTTTTCCCACACGGAATTAGGCAAAATAGGTTTTGCTTCAGCAACAGGAGAGCTTAAATGAAAACTTTTGGTAAAAGGGCAGGAGAAAACGTAGTGGGAGCATCATCTCCAACAGAACGACAGAAGCATAAATTTGTTTAGGGCTATTGGCGACAAACCTCGTAATTTTGAGTCTCTGATAAGTGATAAGGACGACACCTGAGCTAGCATTCTCTCTCCTAATTTACCCGTTATGCCAACGGGAGGACATGGGACTTTGACGACAGATTTAATGTGCATCCCCCCTCCCCCGTTGTTCAATGGATCTTGAGTGGCATCAGGACTCAAAACCCCAACTCGTGAAAAACATCACCAGTCGCGAGATTGTTACCATGACTACTTGGATACCGTGGCCAATAAACATGATAGACGTACATATGAGTTCATTAATTAACACATACTTCTATAAGCAATGTGATCAGAGGCAAGAAAGTAAAGTTTGTTCCAGATGATCTCTAATTTAAACTTAATTCAGAAACAGTTGATTGTTTGAGAGTCTTCTATAGGACAGATATATGTTAAAACTATAGAATGTTTATACCTCTTCTAATCTGCGGAAATATACGATAATCGTTTGACACCATTTTATTTTTTATATGTTCATTTATTCAGTCACTGGCCCCGTCAGAAAAAAAACAGTGGTTATTGGCGGTGAACTTCGTAATTTTGAACCTCGGTCAAGTGACGAGGATGACACCTGATCCCTTCCAAACATCCACATCAACCAATGAGAGGAATATGTACCTTAATCATATTTAACTTGCATCAGCCCGATACATGGCGAATCTTCAATGGCATCAAGTCTCGAACACCCAACTCCACAACAAACAACGCTTCCCCCGCGAGTCAGTCTAAGCTACCTCGGACTGTCCGGTGTGAATTGGTTCACAAAAATGAATTCTTCCTCCAAAAGCGAAAAATCGGTTGCTTGCTAAACTCACTGTTTTTAAGATTAACAGGTCAATGTCTACGTTTATTTTATTCATCACCCATATCCAAATAAATACAACATACTACAGCTAGATTTTTGGAGAAAGTTCAAACAGAATTTCAGTTCTAAAAACGTCCCATTGTCATTTGCAATGTACTTCTGCAGTAACTGTAAGACCCAACACAGCTGTTGCAACACTAAATAAATTAAATAACGTTAGTGAAATCCCTCCAATAATCCAGACTTATAACATCTTCAGACTAACATTTCTTTGAAGCCTGAAAGTAGCTTTAGGAGGAGAAAGTATCCCTCGAAAAAAGAAGTAGAAGTATTTGTGAACAAAATATTGACTGCACACATACACATCCAGCTTCTATTTATCTTGCAGGAGTTAAGAAAACACTCCTTATACTTTGGGGGAGAGTAGATCTTTAAAGAGGATGCATTTAAAATTATATTGGTGTAATTTAGATGATTGAACTTAGTAAAAGTTGTTTAACTTTTTTTTATTTATACTTTTTCTGCCCTTGTATTTTAAAAATATTAAAATAATATATTAAAAATTTTAAGATGAATAATATAACAAAACATTAAGGCCTATTGCGAATGGTATTTAAATAGCTTTCATAGTAATATTAATTTCCAGACTTTAAAATGGCCTGATTAAGAATATGGCCCAAACCCAAAGCTAAATGGTTACATTTTTACTCTTAAAATTTCATCATTGTAACATTATTTAAAATACAGATGAGAGAAACAAAATTAAGTATTTTTTTTAATGAAAATACTATTGAGCATGTATATATATATGAAAATCTGTACATGATAAAAAAAAAAGTGCAAATATGAAATCTGGAAAAAGGACTTACATATGATAAAGATGAGTATATATTGTTACAAAAATTTATTCTGTGGGTGTACAGAAGAAACGGTTCAACAAAGAGGATAATGGTGAATAACGTTTTATCCACAAATATTCAGGAAAAAGAGAAACAAATGTAGCAGAACTTGTACAGAATAACGACACAATCAAGACAAAAATAGCTCTAGCAATAACAGTAACAGCACTTTCAAACGCCTTTACCTTTCCGCCTTACTAGTTGACACCACAGTCACATCTCCAAAACACCACTCTGCATTTCCAAAGCAAATTACAGTAAATAAAGTCAGATTCCGGTAGCTTCCCAAAAGATTCCCCAGACAATCTATGTATATTTATAGCTATCCTGGCTTGTTTGTGACGGCACAAGAAATAATCAGGAAATTTCCACAACTTTTCTCCTAATCGAGATTTTGAGAAAATTTTAGTCTTTTCGAAAGCTTTCATTTTATCACCAAAGTCCCCAAACTAGTCGCCATTGTCGCTGGTCTCAGTTTTAACTTTCATAGGTTACCGATAGACATCTGTAAATGAATCATTTAATTCATAAGAATAACTTTGTATGGAAACATCATTGCAGCTTGTAACAATATCTTACATGAGGACATATTTTAAAATTAGAATGACATTAAGCCATTCGTAAGTAGACACCGGATAAGTGAATAATTTTTTAATCCCCTTAGTTCAATAAACATTTAAATTATAATTAAAAAAAACAAATAATTTATGTATTCGACTTAATTGAATATTCTTAATGCGCTCTAAATTTTAATTAAAATTTAAAATAATATTAAATAGGTGAATATCGAAATCCTGTCCATTATTTATTTCTTCATTACTTGTTGGGATAAAAAGTTAACAGAGCATTTAGACTGTAGGATGGTAATTTGTAATTATTTTGAAATTGAATATACTGTTATTAAATCCACACATACACAAATTTTATTCTGTGTCTTACATATTCGAACAAGTCGTAAGCGAATCAGTGGATATTATTTATCATCCTATGGGTACCTATGTTTGATGAGTTTCACTACAGTAATATGAACAATGTACAGAATTTTTTTCAAATTTCAAAATTTATCTTCTTCTGAAAATATTATGTACAAGAACAAATTAAAATTAAAATAATATTTATATAATATAAGCTGCTATCCGTTTATTTTAAAAATAGCAATTTTTATTATTACAATAAAAATAACAATAAAGAAAGAACTTGCGCTTAAATAACATGAGAACGTTTGAAGATTATGCTTTTGTTATTATTATATCTTAATATAATGAATGAATATCTCAATTGTAAGTATGTATTGTTACTATACAGTCATATATAAGTTTTTCTTTGTATTGCCTGCCTCAAAGTTTACTGAATAATATAATTGGTTTCATAAATATCTGAAAGTTGAAATATGTCAAAGTTACAATCTTTTTAGTTAACTTTATTTGCTTATTCAATAATTTTGAAGCATTTAACAAATTGAAATTTTCCATGCCATGACAAATATACAGAGCACGAGGTTGGGTGGCTCACTTAGCAAAGAAAAAGATCTGTGAGACGAAGCCAAGAGTTTTCATTTTAGAGAAGAGCAAGGATTCCACTAAATCATACTAATTCAGCAGTTTAATAAAGGCTCTAGTAAACAAAACACGTGCGGCAGTTTATTTGGAAGTCAAAGTAGTTTTAAAAGGATTGATATCAAGAAAATTTCAGTTAAGAAAACGAAAGGATAAATTAAATTTATCTTCCTAATCCCCCCTTCCCCTCCATATGACTTGTATCACAATTTACCTGGGCTATTGTAGACAGTGAAGAAGGAAAAACATTTATAGGATTTTAAAAACTTTTTTAAAGTTTCTTTGGCTGTTAATCATGATATTGATGACATTTTATTTTTAAAAAAGCATAAGTTTATGCAAATAAATCATATTCTCACTCTTTTAAATATAATAATTAAAATGTGTTGACACAACTTTAAAACCAATAATTAAATCAGGCACATAATATATAATCCGTAGAATCGATATATGTCTGCAACACATACACATACATAGTCAAACACACCCTTCGGGTTTCTGTTACCTCAGTTAGGAAACAACAGCTCTGTTGTTCCACTGACAAGTTGACATATTGTTCAGTAACCTTTATTAAAATTTTGCTTAGGCATCAGCTATGGTACAATTTTCGATCAGTTTCGATAATTTAATGGGTGTATTTTATATAATTGAGTTTAAACCATTCTTTTGGGACAATTAGAAGAGAGTCTCTACTATATAATGTTCATTCTAACTAATAAGAATTTTTTTCGATAAATGAAGGTAATATTTATCTATAAATAATAATATATATCTATCTATACATTTTACGAACTACATAAAATTATCTTTTTAGATAATTAGAATAATCGTTCCATATACTTTTAGAATAATAGAATATATATGTGTACTTCAGAGTAAAATAATTTTTATCTTCAGATTTTCTTGTCAATAAATCTATATATTGATTTTAATTCCTTTATTTTCCAGCTCATTCCATATAATAGTACAATTGTTTGAATCTAATCTTTTTTTAGAGACATTTATTATTTTTTTTTCATTCAGTTTGAAAAGAAATTAAAGGAAATAATAGCATATAGTTTCATTCAAACAAAAATCAAGCAAAATGTAATTTTTCTTTAATAATTATTGATAGCAAGAAATAATAACATATCTAGATTTATAATCTTGAGAATCATGTGAATTACAATTTACCTATTAGAAAAACTAAAACAACCTCTTACATTAAGCAAAATTATCAATTTATTTTATCCAAAAACATTTATAACATCTATTTAAACATAATAACTAAATAATGTATTTTTGCTTCGCATTTTAAAGTAATTTTGAAAAATGATTCATGATATAGGAATGTAAAGTTCAATTAACGTAATAACGACGTATCATTTACAAAACTAAGAGTTTAGTTCAAATTCTCAACAAAATTGGATTGATTGATTGCTTTTATTAACATCGCACTAGAAGATACACGAGGGTTATTCGAGACGAACCACCCAATTTTGAACTTCGGTCAAGTGACGAGGATTACACATGAGCTGGAAACTCCCTTTCCTAACTTCCACACCACGTTAACGGGAGTACTTTTAGCATCGAAAGATTTACCTCGAATCAGCTCTACTATACGGCGGGTCTTTAGTGGCATCAAAGTTCGAACTCACGATTCGACGAAAAATGCGGGCCGGGAATCCGTGACCATGACCACTAAGCTACCGCGGCCACCGAAACCGGATTGGAACGGAGAAAATTTAACTATATATGAGCCTCATCTCATCATTGTTACAGAACTTACTCTTCTTCTTTCAACATGGCGGCGAACACGAAATTCGGAATATTATTTACTCTTACTAAAAAATTAATACAAAAATTTATTAGATATAAAACCGATGATGAAAAATAAATAAAAGTAAGCATCGATATTAGTTTGCATACATATTTTATAATATCAAATAAAATGTAAAAGTGAAATACTGTGAAATAATATGGCCTGCCTGAAAATACGACGAATTAAACTGTTCAAAACTCGAAATGGAGTGGAGATTCACTGCAGAAGCAAAGAGAAATTTGGCGTCAACAATATATGTACATAAGTAGTTATGTTAAATATATAGAAGATTCAAAATTCCGACAGCGTAAGAATATTGGTAAACTATAAACTGATATTATGAACTGTGACGATAGTATAATTAACTAGATATATTTAAATTTTATATTATAAAATCTATAAACTTAATTCCAATACTTTGCACAAAATTCTGCAACAGGCTTATTTTATAAATTCCATTATGTAAATTTTCCCCCTTAAAGAAAATAAGCAACGCCATAGAAAACTTTTAAAGTGTTTAAATTGATCATCATGCACAACTATCGCTGCTGAAATTAAAAAAGCGGGACAGAAAATTTGATCGTAGTTTTAATGATCTTACTTTGGAGCTTAAATTAAATGTCAAAAGTTGTTTCGTTGATTTCGAAGTGTTTTCGAACCCGTAATTTTGCCCTTGCCATGTCAATCCTGGAGAAAGTTGATGGCTGACTACGCTAAAGCTACAATTAATTAAACACGGATTTCGTCGCTATTAAAAAATTTTGAAATATTTTAATCCCGAAAGTGTGCTAAGTTTGTTGGAATATTAAAATGATGTCCCCTGTTTCTTGTGTTTTTAATTCAAACCTGTAATATCAAGCAATTTATCACATTAATTAAGTCCATAGCTTATAAATAGTTTATTTACAATTTCTAAAGAGCATAATTTGGTAAATGTTAACTTCTATTTAAAATTATATAAGTAGCTATACATATTTATTACATTCCAGTAAAACCAAATTGGAGAAATATTCGAATCTGTTCCAGCATACGTTTTCCAGAAACCACGATTCATATCTTAAAATTTATAAACATGTATATTTAATAAAATATTTTACGCAGCATTCCATTTGCATTTTGAAATCAGATTCAACAGGAAATAAAATTTCGTATAAAATGAGAATATTAAATGAGAGAAAAAAAATACAGAAAAGTTATTTACTTTATAAACAGTCTTAAAGTAACGATAATATACGCACGTGTATGTGTAAACAAATGTGTAGAATTGAAAAAAATCATGCGCTATATATTTATGTACATATCAGTATTATATATGCCTGATTGATGCTGTATATGTTTGTGTTTTTATGCACATATATAACCATTTAACTTTACTTATTAATATTATACGAGATGGAAAAGAAATATATTAAAATAGTAACGGATATACGTCCACTCAGACAAGCAATCTCTCTCTTTATATATATATATATATATATATATATATATATATATATATATATATATATATAGTTATGTGTGTATGCGTATGACTCTCTCTCTCTCTCTCTCTGTGTGTGTGTGTGTGTGTGTGTGTGTGTGTGTGTGTGTGTGTGTGTGTGTGTGTGTGTGTGTGTGTGTGTGTGTGTGTGTGTGTGTGTGTGTGTGTGTGTGTGTGTGTGTGTGTGTGTGTGTGTGTGTGTGTGTGTGTGTGTGTGTGTTACAATAACGTTCAAATCACTAGCTGACTAGTTCACACCGCAGACAAAAATCCAAAGATTGACTCCGACAGCTTCCAACAAATTCCCCGGCAGACGTAGACCTGTTCCAAGCAGATTCACTCAGAATTCGTATCTCTCCGTATTTATAGATGTTCTAGCCATGTATGACGTCCCAAAGAAAACTTTGGTTTAGTTTAATTAATGTCGCATTAGAAGCAACACGAGGGCTATTGGCGACAGATTTTGTAATTTTAAAGTGACGAGAACGAAACCTTAGCTGGCACTCCCTCTCTTAAATTCCACATCATGCCAAAAGGAAGATTCCGGGCACTGACAGATTTAAAGTGCATCATCCCTGGCTACACAGCGGGTCTTTAGCGGCATCAAGGTTCGAATCCATTACTCAACGAAACCGCATGCCGCCAGTCTGATGACTTAACCACTAGGCTACCGCGGCCATAAAGAAAACCCAGGAAAAATCAGTAAATTTTCTTTTAATCGTAATGTCAACAAAATTCTACCTTTTTCGAAAGCATTTTGCCACCAAAGTCTCGGAGATTTTTTTCCATGTCATCAAAATGATCGTCAAGATCGAGGGCTCATTAAGTTTTCCTTGGTATCCGATAGACGATATTTTAATATAGAAATGATACTTTAATATACCTATGTATGGAGCATACAGTTTATGCATTAGTGTGCATCATGTGTGTACACAAATATACAATGAACAATGTATACATTTATATGCATATGTACATACAATATATACATTTGTATGCAATATGTATGGAATCATATGTATATCTGTTCATGCGTGCGTGCACGTATACACATATGTGTGAATGATATAATATTGTATGCTTATTGTTTGTTTGTATGATGTACACTATTACTTAAAGGATTTTGCCGATCCCTCCTTCTTTTAACAACTATAAGATCTTCCTAAATATAGGATTGAATTTGTAATCAAGATTAATTAATTAATTATTTAAAACGGAGTACCGTCGTCTCGAAAATGCGCTTTTCTTAACCTAAATTATATTATAATTCTAGACATTGTCTGAAAATCGATGTTCAAACACAACATTTCTTTAAAAATGAAATGGTGTGGTGTATTTTCAGAAATACTGAAGAAATTCAACTCGAAAAGTTAAGATACGAGGATGGCATTTTCACAAAGGGGGGGGGGATATCATTGAGATTTCGTGGTGTTTATTTTACTTAATCTATCAAACAAAAATACCGTTGTAATCTCCTTATATGTATGAAAAAAATTCAAAATTTCCAATCTTTTTAGGCACATAAGAAACTGTGTGTATTTGCACTTCTCTACTTCTCCAAACTTTAATAGCATTTCTGTGTCCAATTTAAGCTGATTACTTATATAAGCATCGATCTTACTTAACTCGGATGACTGTCATGTCTGGATTACGCTATATGGGTTTGTATGAGACTTCATTACATTCGCTGTAAATGCATCATCTACACAACATATGTTTGACACTTTCGAAGATTATAGAAGACAATATCTTTCAGCTTAACTACATCCTTAAAATATTTAATAAAAGGACCTGTGTTACAAGAATTTTGGAATTCCAAAATATTCGACAAATACCCTACACAAATCCTCGGAAACATATGTGTAAAACTTCTGGAATTTTTTATATCTTGCAAATAGTACTTTTCACTCTTTGTTGGATTTTAAATAACAAAAACTTCAACTTACAATGTTTTTACAAATAGACAAATGTTTTAATATTAAAGTAAGTTTTTGAGTGGTCTTTAGTATTTATTTAATAATAAAGTGTAAAAGATGAACATAGAACACATTACATACACAATAAAAATGACTGATCCTAACCGAAATAAAATGTATGTTAGAATATGGCACCTTATGCGAAGTTGTGACTTTGAGTGAAATAAATTTGAGCTTATGCATTTAATAAGTGTGTGTAACAATGATGTGGATGTTTATAAAATATGAAAAACTGGAAGTGACTCTCATACGAGCCCATTCCTGACATATTCCTTAAATCTGTGACAATAATGCATTCGATGATTTTTTTAAACTAAGTATTCTCATGTATCTTTTTGATATACCTTCATAATTACTTTTCCTTAGAAAGATCGCAGAAATTCTTCTTTTTATACAATATAAGCGAATATTCTCCAAACATAATAACAGTGGAATCGCTCGTTGCCAAGAAAATGGAGAAAGTAGTGATGGGGAGGGGAGGGAGAGCATAAGCCACGCTTTACTCAAACGATTTTGCAAAAGATTCTGCGAAAATGCGAAGAGCAGGGAAATCCTCCATGCATGTTCTCTCAACAAAAAGAAAAAAAATAGAAAGCAGCAGGGAAAGCATGCAGACCGTTGAAAACAGGTAATAAGAAACTGGACAGATGGGGAAGAGGAGGGAAAAAAAAAAAAAAACGACACCCCTTGCATTTTGCGAGATGCTTATGAAAGGAATGGGATCCCGGAGATTTTCAGATGTCTTGGTTGCTAGGATACAGCGTTATTCTTGTCCGCCGTGAAACGTTTATTTGAAATTCCCTGTCCAAAATAACGGTGACATGGGGATTTTGAACTGTGAGAGATACCTATGTAAGATGTTTGAAAACGTAAAAGTAACTAAATGAATTTTGGAAAATGCGAAATGAAATTTCTCCCCTCCCCCCTTTGTTTGCTACTGTATTAAACATAGTAAAATTGTTCTTTTATGCACGGAAATTGAAGGTTTCCTGTGTCTGCATACCAAAGACTATTACATTTATTTCAGTATTCAAAGCGATCCATGCTTAAGGTTACATAAGAAAAGAGGTATGCCTATCTGAATCACAGAGCAAAGATTCTGTGAATTTTATATACATGGCATTATATTGGATATTTCTGGAAGATTCCTTTAAAGATCGATCTCATGTAAGGTTTTTTTTTTTTTTTTTTTTTTTTTTTTTGAATAATGATATATTGATCGAGAGCACAAGAAGACAATTTCAAAGTGTTTTTTCTCTTGAAGGAAGAATGTCTTTTTTTTTTAAGTCTCATAATTCGTTTTTTATTCTTTTTCAATTTGTTTTTATTTAAACTTCAGACTGTCATTTCCCTCTGAGTGAAATAAAATAACATAAATAACATTTTCAATTGAAAAATTACGATTTATGGCCAAAATGCGTGTCATTTTTACGTAATTACAATTTCTAAGTAGATCTTGGAAAAACTGTGAAGTTTCTACTTTAAACAATAAATACGTTAAGTAAGTTTTAATTTATTAAATCTGGAATTGATCATAACGTTGTCTATTCAAAAATACAATGAGGGGTTTGATAATAATAATACCCTTCTCATTTGTAAATAACCGGAAACTTCTTTCAAAGTATATATTCATAATTTTCTTTAATGGTGGTAATGTGATATTTACTAGTTATATTTTTAATCTTGTGAGTGCGTGTGTGCAAAATACTGAAATGGATGTAGACTAACATTAGCATATTTCTCACAATGAGTATTCATCAATGATAAGCACATTTCGTTTCAAAGTACTTCAATAAAAATTAGATACATATTTTGGCAGGTGAAAATTCCATTCTTTATTTAAAACTATGAAATTACTCATTTCTCACAATGAGTATTCATCAGTGATAAGCACATTTCGTTTCAAAGCACTTCAAAAAAAATTAAATACATATTTTGGCAGGAGAAAATTCCATTCTTTATTTAAAACTATGAAATTACTCATTTATTTAAAGTTTTAGGCTCTAATCTCCATGAATGACAGTACTTCAATGTCCCATTTATAAATTGAGACATTCACTGAGAATTTCTTAAAGCGTTTCATATACCTTTTAAACCATTTTTATTGAATCTCAATCCTTATTTGAATTGATGAAAGAGTGGGAAACAACGACATTTTCATATTAACTGCTTGATACTTCTTTTATTTCAATCTAGTGTCATTGATATTAATGTTTATAAATGGCAACTAAAAATCCGATATTATTTAGGCAGTCATACATTACTGTTTTATTAATATTCCTCTATCCAACACATTAAACACAAAAATCTTCAATAAAAATGTCTTTTTCAAAGTAATTCCGATCGTTATACATATGTTGGTATTTATCTGGAAAATCACAGTTTTATGTATTGGTAATTATATTAGATATTTTGTTACATTGATCTTCGATGATTAAAACTTTTTAATAGAAGAAAAATCAAAAATACTCTCAATTTTCAATTTCATCCTGTTCAGCTTTTGTCTATTTTTCTAGAATTTTTTCTCGCTGTCTTAGGTGTATAAAAGATTTGTTAGTATTAAAAACTATTTTCTTCAAGGACAGTATGGTTGAATTTATAATCTTCTTTATTACGTTTCCTACCTCCATACGATTGAAAATAGTCTAATTTAACAATGTATAAGTCTATGACTTTGCAAATAAAAACATACTTTGTAAAGAATTTAGAATTCACAGAAACCACTTTGGGATGCATTATTTGATTTCGTGGGTTTTGTCTGCAGTTCCTAAAGGTTTGTTGCTGAAAATACGATGATATTCGAATGAAAAAGTTTAATGGAATTTTTCTACATTGATAATTATAAGTTACCTCTGTTTAATACTTATTTCCAAAACTATATTTAAAATTTAAGCAGTTTGATTTTTTTTTTTAAATTTGTTTTATGTATTTCCAATAAGAACGCCAATCCTTTCAAATAAATTCTTGAAAATCTGTTTTTAAGACAGTGTCTGTTTTTTTTTTTTTATTTATTTATTTATGTATGCGAGTATATCTGAAGTAAAAGAACTCTATTGATTTATGTTAAATGTACTTTCGGAGAAGGTTTGTTTGATGTGTAAATGATAGCCTATACATATTTTATTTCTTTGGTTAAATGCCGGTGAGAAGGTGTACGTATTTTCTGTGTTGTCGAATAGGAACGGTA
The DNA here is from genome assembly GCA_019974015.1 of Nephila pilipes. Classification (NCBI taxonomy): domain Eukaryota; kingdom Metazoa; phylum Arthropoda; class Arachnida; order Araneae; family Nephilidae; genus Nephila; species Nephila pilipes. The sequence goes on from BMAW01013831.1 coordinate 88,148, forward strand.
AATAACCACGCAGTGTTTTCGGAGTAAATAATAATTTTTATTTGGCGAACGTTAATCAGGGAGAGTATCATATGCAATTAGAAAGTATGTGAATAATGCTACAAAATACAAGATCACTTCATACAGCCAACTCATGCGAATATTAGTAGAAAACAAAAATATAATATTTCATAAGATTTTAAAAAACTTAAAAGTGTTATATAATCCTTACGAAGTATTTCAAAATTATTTTCCAAAATGTTTTATACATTATACATTAAGTTTGTTGGTTTTATTAATGTCGCATTAGAAGCAAAGCGAGGGCTACTGGCAACTGACCTCGTAATTTTGAACCTCGGTCAAGTGACGAGAACGACACTTGAGCTGGCTCCCCCCCCCCCTCTTCTAACATCCACACCATGCCGCGGGAGGGCTTTGAACCACGAGAGATGAGAAATGTAAAAACTTCGCATGAAGGTTTCCTCATGAACTTAGGCAAGTACTCGAATCATGACCCAGAAGAAAACTAGTAATATATTTTCTTTTCCATTGCATATGCGATCTTTGATAAACACGGCAGACGTACGCCAGGGATACCTTAGCGATCCATCTCTATTTCCCATCCTCCTTCTTGTCAACCAATTTTTACCTTTCTTTTCTTCCCTTTTTTTTCTTGTGCCTGGATCACAGAAACATATAGCTCGGTGCCAATAAATTTCCATATTGTTTGCTGCCAATAAACCACACAAAAACTTTCACTTCACATGCATGTATTGCAGCCATCAGTGGTCGTATTACTTGCATCTTTAGATTTCCAAAACACCAAATATGATGCATGTGTAAACTATGCGTCACATGTTATTAAAGAGCATTTAAAAACCTAATAAAAGAATCAATAAAACCTTACATACCTTCTATTCCTTAACAACCCCAAAATAGGAAAAATCATCGCATCATAACACATCGATCAATAACTCCCGAATCTAACATTGAAAACAACATTTTTTTTGCAAATTTTTTTTTATTCATCAACATAACACCTTTTGTTAATCACCTTTTAGGGTGATACAATTGTTCCAACGCTTTTCCAAATCTTTTATTTTTGTTTTTTCCAAAAAAAATTTTTTTTTTTTTCCGCAAGAAATCTTTTTTGTTGCGAGTAAACAGCTTTCTGAATCATCGACTCGTTGCTGTTTTTGTTCCATCGAAAGCAATCGCGGCACCCACTTGGAAAAAACCTTCTTCACTTCACTTCAAAAAACCTTTTTCCTGGTCCGAACGACTTACAATTTTGACACATTTCAAGCAAAGGTTAGTACTCTAGAAAGACCTGGTTACTGGTTTACTACGAGCGCCATCTCTGGGTTAGTCTCGGGAGTTATTGATCGATGTGTTAATATCACCTATTCTCGGAAGTCTTGTAAACAATTATTCCTTCATCATCAAGATAAATTATGCTAGAAATCCTACCTGCATCTTACTCCCACACATTTTTCTATGCGCTAATATAGCATGTTTTTAATTATTTTTTAAAGTAGAATCTTCAGTTGGTTAACTTTTAAATAAATAATGAAACCATTATATATATATATATCATGGAAAACTTATCAAAATCTTATAATTTTTTTAATGATGATGATACCTAAATCGACTAATTGATCGATGTTTTTTTTCTGTAAAAGGCACATTCCCACATATATTTTATTCAGTGCTGACTCTATAAGCTTCATAGATAAAATTGAGTTATCTACAGATATTTCTATGTTACTTTCCTTCAGCTTTTTATTCTATTATTTCATGATAACATAAAACGTTTTAATCATGTATGAGGGAGGAACATGTCACTATAAAGTAGACATCTTACTCCCATACATTTTTCTTCCTCTTTGATCCTTTTTTGTTCCCTCTCATACTTCTTTCAATAATGTGAAAACGTGTAACGTTGGGTTACCCGCAATTTTACTTTAAAGCCCCCTTCTACGGAACATTTTGATTTCGAGTTAATCCTACGAGATTTCTACTGCATTTCTCAAATTTTTACTATTTCATTTATTTGAATACAATAAAGTACATCCGAAAAAGCAAAAAAAAAATGAAGGATTGCATTTTCATTCCTATTTTTGAAACAAATTTAGAATGTTTCTTAAAGATTAGGAAACCCACTAGCGAATAATTAAAATAACGGTAAAGATATTCTTAAAAAGTGCAGGGAAAACGTAATTCTGCTGAAAACTTCATTATTTATCTGCTCTGAGGATGCACTTTTCTTTTCATTCAAATAAATAAAACAATAAAGATTTGAGAGAAAGGCAGTAGAAATTCCATAGGATGAACATTACGTTTCCGAAATCGATATGGTCGGTAGACGGGGGCCTTAACTAACCTAAGAGCCTTTTCGTAAAATGAATAGGATAAAATAAAACCTTGACCCTGCCACATGAAATGTGATCTACGGAAATTAGGTTATCAAATGAAATGGAATGAATTAAATAGAAGAAACGTATACGAGTACGTAAGCGAACCCAAACTAAAAATAGTAAAATTGGAAGGTTAGAAATAAGAAGTTGGAAGATAGTGGTCAGAAGTTCATGATGATTATGACGTAGAAGTAATTAGCGTGATTGAACTTTCATAGATTGTTATCCATCGAGGATAATAAATAGATAGGATCATAATAGGATAGATTGTTCGAATCCGTAGTTCCAGTAAGGCAGAGCTAAAGAAACTGTTCGAATCTCTAGTTCTCTCGAGTGAACTCGCTCTGCCCCAAGTACGTTGGTACGGTCCATCTTTAATATCTATGTTGGATTATTGCAAACGCCTCAAGTTTTATTTCCTAAAAAGACAGAACGTATTCCTGATGGAAAAAAAATATTTATCAAGGGATGAAAACATAATCTGTCTCCTCATCATATGACAGTATTATTTAAAAGCTTAGATTTCAACTTCGAGGCTATTTAGCTTATGAACGATGACCTCTGAAATGAATAACAAGGAAGCGTTACAAATGCTTCTTTTTCTTCCTGTCACTCGTAAAGTATTATAACCTACATACTCAATGTTTTTCCTACGATGGTTCATGACTGCCGAAAGTGTTTTCAGTGATACATTTTTCAAAACATTTTTTTATATCATAATCTCAGAATATTCGAGATTTCTAAAAAGAATTTTATGAAAATTCTACACTTCACTGAAAAATAAATCTAAAGTACTGTCTTTCAAAATCAGCAAGAACAAATATGTCTTGCATTAATATGACTTCGGTTTATCTTATAACAACATTATAAAATTATTCACCTTTTGAATCATGTCTGTCTCTTATTTCCACTTGCCTCCGAGATTGTCTTTACTCCTGAAAGTATCGCTGAATGGTTTTTTTTTAAATCTGAATTTCCAAGAAACCAGTTTCATACAATAAATTTAATTTTATTTCAATAAATGGGATAAGTGGTGTAAGCTGAAAATTGCAAAACGTAACTGATCATTCTGTTTTGAAATTATTCTACATATTCAAATTTGAAATAGTTAAAAATTAAATATTGAATTCATAAAAGCTCATCTTATATTTAAATAACTGAAGTTTTATTTTTGCAATTATATTTATTTATAAGTGCTTATTTGTTTTATTACATTTCATATGTGTGTGTGTGTGTGTGTGTGTGTGTGTGTGTGTGTGTGATAAGAGAGAGGGATTCGAATTCCGTGTAGTCAAAATTCCTTTTTGGAACAGCAATTTACACAGATCTATTTATAGGAATATTTTATTACATTTTTTATTACGTAATAACATATTAATCACACATAAAATAGACAAGTTTAACAACATTAAAAAATTCTTCAGCAACTGTTTAGATCATGATTACCCCATAAATTTCTTAAATACTTATATACACCACAAATACGTTAAACATCTTTGCGAATCGTGATCCATTTTCAAATCCACCGCACAACACTAGGTCCACAAAGTCGCCTTGTTAGTGTTCTAGCCGTGAAGAATTTATCAATTTATTTATTTACTTTTACACAGCTTACAATTTTTACTCACTCTCTGGACCATTCTACTCTTTTACCAAACAACTTATTCCCAACCAATAGTATGCATCCTATAACACTTTATTACCAACCAAACAGCGATTTAAAACTTTTTTCAATTTATATGGTGATGACGAGTTTTTTTTTTTTTTTTTTTAATTTTGAGAATATGATATCCATCTTGAAGCTTAAAGAATATAACACCTTTCTGAATCTTCATTTCTTTGAATTTTTGTAAGCAATTCTTATATTTTGATTTGTTGATAATTTTTAGAATTATAGATTTTATTTTTGTATATTTTATCGCTGAACCTTTCTGCATCTTTTTATCATTGAACTCTTTTGTACTTTGGATTTTCCAATTCAGCCTACCAAATCGCAAAGGGGGAAGGTTGATACCATTGAACTAGTTTAACCCCGCTTATTCGGTCCTGAGCCTAAAATTGCTTTTTGACTTGCTGGGTTCCATATTTTCATTTACTTTTTAATTTATTTTTACAATTCTTTCTGGCTGTTTGTCTTTTTAAATATTTTAAATTTCTGTTTCATAAATTTTCGGTAAATATATATATATGAAATGTTTCAAAAAATCTTTAACTAATACCTTTATTAATATAATACGAGAGAGAGGCAATTACATGATGATGGCAGTGAACACAGAGCAAGCTACGTCCACTGGATTCCATATATCACATAATACACATTTGAAGAAACTAGATGTGTAGACAATATAAAATAACAGAAAAAACTATATAAAATTTAATATAGTTGAAAGTAAAAGCTTTTTTTATTTGCCAATTCTTCCAATTCATCTGAATTTCCAACGATTAATTAAAACTAATATTCTAAAAATATTATAGGCCCAAATCATGGGAAACAATATTCATTACGAACAGAATTAAACAAATGAAGATCTAAGTTATTAATTATAAAAGAGAAATTCAAGAGGCAGCTTACAATTCAAAGATAACGTAAATTCCCTAAAATAGTTTTCACCAAGTACAGGAATCAAGTAAAATACAAAAATAAATTAGAATTAATAATAATTACAATCTTTAACGTTTAAAAGCAAATAAAGAATTTTGTTTTTGATCATATAGTAATTCAACCGCTTGCCACTGAGTCAAAACAGAAAACTGTTGCCAAAACTAAAAATTTTTATTATAAAGAATATTTTTTGACACTTTTTCGATATCAGTATTGTGACGGAAAAAGATATAAAAACAAAGCTAGGCATAGGAAAATCAGACTTATTTTTTAAAAAATTAAGGTCAATTTCGATAAAACGGCTCCAAGGTACACTCTATTCGTACCCGTAGATTCTCCATACTTAAATTCATGCTCTTGTGTTTTGTAATCTTTTCTCTATGCTGACGAGAAAAATTGAAAACTCTTCCTTTTAACATATAGTCCAGCTATTTTCCAACTAAATGAAACGTAATTACTCAAATTAAATAAACGTTAGAAGTGCAGTGAGTGGATGTAAGGAAATACTTATAAAAGCAACGGAGAATCGAATATCTGAATTAGTATTCGATTCTAGAAATTAGTACTGAATAGTTAGAAGTTGAAGTACAGTAGAAATTGTATGTAACAGACAGACTTTGATAACGGATTATTTATTGATAAGACTTCCATCCTCTTTCAAAGACTATCGTACTCGAGTGAGTTGATAAGATTGAACTTAATTATTCATTCGTAACTAAGTTTTATGAACTTTGAGGGTTAGTAGATACAGAGAGAGACTATGTATTAAATACTAATAACTGAAATAAAGGGATTTGATTTATACCTAACGTCTCTTTACTGAATTATGTAAATTCCTATCACTTTGACAATCAACTTAGAGATAAGGAAATAAGGGGTTTATATAGATTTTGTAACAATTGCCCTTCAGTACTTTGCTCTTGAGCCATATCTTGTAAAATATATTAAGCAATGGTGATGGAATTCGAATTGAAAACGCATAAGAACATGCTAACATGCTTTATTAAATGTCACTATAAAATAGCTATTGACACATTTTCTCTCGGAACTAAACTTTTCTTATCAAATTAAAAATTAGCATCAACTTATAAATTCTTAGTTTACCAACTCGATTGTATTATTAATCACTTGCTAGAAATCACTGATTTTTAAATTAATACTTCATAAGAATCGTTTTAATCCACCAAAATTAATAATATAGTATCAATCCAAATTACGATTATATGTCAGCAAGTCTCGTGATCTTTTATCTGCCTTCATTTATATTTCATTTATAAATCATTATATGTAAGTCCCTTCACTTCATTTCAATCTTCATCTAATTTACCTAATCACGTTTCCTTTGGGTTTTGAAGAAATTGTTACTTTATGCTATTCAATTTGATTTCAAGCTCTCAAGTTTATTGAAGAGAAAATCGCGAATAACCCAATATCACAATTCATGTTATTTTTGTAAACACAACACTTTTTTACAGTCTGATAGCAGCCTTGTGTAACCTATTATCAGTTTGGAGTTTAAAATCCTCCTCGGTTAGCAGTTCGAAACTATTCTATGAACACAAATTATTTAGTAAATAGGTTCAAAAAATGTTATTTGAAAATGCACAGAATAAATTTATACATATTGATACACATTTTGAATTTTTGTTCTAGAAGTTATGTTTCCTTTCTTTTTCTTGGAAAGGAGTGAAATAAATACACTGTGACACACCTCAAAGATTTTGGTTATCCTTTTCGGCCATAAATTGGCTAAAAAGACACGTTGAAATTTCCTTCGGATGTTTCGACAGCATTTCTAAAGTATTTCTTGTTTTCTTCTACTTACAGGTTGCAGGAGACAGATGGAAATTTCTTTGAAACCTTCACAGCTCTCTCCTGGAAACAGGAAAACAGGAGACTTCAGGCTGCTCGAGAGGTGAGTCAATTTCGGTCTTTGATTTCTTTATTCTTTCAGGTTTGAAGGAGAATAAAAAGTTGCGCAAGAAAATATCATCAACCTCTGATGGCATTTTTGAAAGACATTTAATATTTACTCCGTAGTATAAAATGCTCAAAGTATCCTAAGTTATTTCATGTGTATTTCAGAGAAGACAGCTTCGAGCATTTTTTCATGGCATCCTGTTATTTTATCAAAAATGTTTCGATGCAGCTGCAAAACTTGATTGATGCTCATAAAAACATTCGACAGTCCGTTCGAAATCCAATTTTGTTTTAAAGAGAAACGATCATATGTCATGCTCTTGTGAGGATGGAGCAAAACTATCCAAGTTAGGAATAGGAACCGGAAATATTGTCTAGTGACCTTTTTTCCACTTTTCTTAGAAATCCATGAGTGCAATACCCTTTGCAATTCAAAAACTCATCGCCATAGCTTTTCCGGCAGATGAGATACAAAAAAAAATCGAACCAAATATCAAAACTGTTATCAAACATATGTATAATGCTATGTATCAAATTAAAGTTTCCATTTAATCTTTTGTTTTGATCAATGTTTGGTTTCCCTTATATAATGATGAATCCAGATCCCACTGGAAGTGACAACTCAATGAAAAATGCCTGCAACAATTTAAACTTAGCTATAGAAAAGGGACCAATTTGTTTTCCAGCAGTTTAATAGATGGCAGCACACAATGGTACCAGCAACTTACCTTGAAATATCGCCTGTCTTCAGAATCAGGTACTTTTTGAACCATGCTAATTTTAGCCGATGCATTTTTTTTTTTTTTTTTTTTTTCCTTTTACATTTTATTAAAGCAGGCGCAGAGATCATGTCCCCATCCCCGAGTACAAGAAGTATCTTAATGCTTTTCCGGGGGCCATTTAAGCATTGGATATTTTAATTTTAATAAGTTAGACGGTAGGAAATTGATTATTGAGACCATATTTAATGGAATAAAAACAAGTTTAAAATCAATTTATTGGGAAAATTAAGGAATTAATGAATTTGAAAATAGAATATCGATATTACTCTCTGTGCAAAAAAAAAAAAAAATCAAATATCAAAACTGTTATCAAACATATGTAATGCTATGTATCAAATTAAAGCTTCCATTTAATATTTTTAATCATTTTTTAGGACAATTATAAGTGTAACGCTCGTTCTTCATTCTTCAGTTCTTTTGCCATCTTAGGGCCGCGGTAGCCTAGTGGTCAAGGTCGTGGACTAGCGGCCGGCGGTTTTCGTTCAGTCGCGGGTTCGATCCTTGACCGCCTAAGACCCGCCGTGTAGACGGGGCTGATGCACGTTAAATCTGTTCGGGGCCCAAAGTCCTCCCGTTGGCGTAGTGTGGATGTTAGGAGAGGGGGGTGCCAGCTCAGGTGTCGTCCTCGTTACTTGACCGTGATTCAAAATTACGAGGTCCGTCACCAATAGCCCTCGTGTTGCTTCCAGTGTGACGTTAATAAAAAAAAACTAACTATCTATTGCCATCTTTCTAAAACAATATCAATTACACTTCAATTGCAGATACGCAAGAGAGTGATGAAATATTTTATTAATAATCACTGAAGAATATATATATATATATATATATATATATATATATATATATATATATATATTCAGAGAGAGAGAGAGGGAGGGAGGGAGGAAGAGAGATAAAATCTCTCTTTCTCGAACGCCACTCAATTCGTTATTTCTAGATTATGCTCTAATAATGATACCTAAGCTTAGCTAATCACTCGTTCTGATTCAAATACATCTCCCTAACCTCCGACTCTTATCTCAGTACTTTAACTAGAATTTGCTTCAATCCGAAAAGCTAATTTCATGATGCATCAATCCTCTTTATAAACGTCCAGCTTCATTTCGTTATCCTCTATCTCCCTTCTTTTTTCTTTCAATTCTATTTCATTTAAATATCATGATCTCTAATTCCTTTCACTTCACTTCAATGTTCATCTAATTTACCTAATCACGTTTAATTTTGTTTGGGAAGAAAGTGTAATTTTATGCAATTCAAAGTACTATAAAGTCCATGAGATTAGAGATGAGAAAATCGCGATCAGCCAATCACCTAAGTATTGATTGAGTAGTAATTCATGTGTTTTGTGTCCCCTCCTTGAGTTCGCAATGAATCAATATATAATTCTTGTCCTCAACAATTATGTCATTGCCACATTACTGATGCCTTTTAGCATTTTTGGAAGAATTAATTTACTCAATGCGTCCACACCTATTATATTTTTTATAACAACTCGTATAAAATTCAACTTTCATCAATTTCAAATGAAAGTGTTGTAATGTTATTTGACATTAAAATACAAAATATAATAAAGATACTTTGAAACGTTAACAAGAATTAGAGTTGGGTGGTTTTAAAGCTTTTTCGTATTAGAATGATTTAAAGGAATCTTAAAAAATGATTAAGAGTTCCAAATGCAATTGTTTGAAATCCATTTCATATCACAAAAAAGAATTCCTTACTAGTGTTTTATTTTTTAAAAAAAATATCTAATTTATTATTTCTCTTTCTTCTTTTAATTTTCTTACTTCAAATTTAATATTTATAAGCATTTCGGTGAAAATATTTTGCAATCAAATAAACCATTTTCGTCCATTTACTTGAGTAAAGCTAATTTGTACGCTTCACTAATTAATTATTTTGAAAAAAGGAATGCATTCTTTATGTGTGAAAGAGCAGAAAATATTAATCCATTTTTTTCTGTGGAGAAAAAGAAAAATATGAGGTTATAACCTGGAATAACGAAATATTAATCTTATCAACAGAATCTATTTTAAAAGTTTCTTATTGATTATAAAATTCTTTCGCGGATAACATATAAAACTTAAACGTTTTAACTTCTTAGTAAAAACTGTATAATGATTCTTTTTAAAGATCTCCAAGTACCGTTTGGACACTTTTTCAGTTATAATTGAAAGCTATATTCAAGTATTTTTCAAAAGCAAATAAAATTTATGATTTTTATAAAATGTCACATACTTTTTTAATGTTGTACAAGTAATTTATGCATTATTTTAGAAATAAATTCGTATCTAAAGTTTTAATCCTACTGTCTTTAATTCTTGCCATAACAATCAATTATCTGTGCAATTCGATTGCAATGTCATCAGAATCATTTCAAGATATAGTACCGCCATCTACCGAGTAATATGAAGATTAATCTATTTGTAGGGTTGTAGTCTACCGTAAAATGACTTCGTATTCCATTTGTTTAATTTCAGAGGAATTTCGGGAAAATGTGATAGATTTATAACCAGGATTCAATTAATTCATTGAAAATATTTTCCTCTTGTACTATGTTAATATAAATAAGATAAATAAATTAAAGAAAAGGTATGAATAAAAAAAAATACTGATTAGATTGATTTAACACTTTATGTATACTTTTTTTGTTATTCACATAAATTCTTATTATACGTTCTATAAAATTATATCTTAATCAATAAATACACATCTAAATTTAGTCACCTGTAGTACCCAGGAATAGTTTCCATATATATATATATACATATATATTTTAGTTTATTATTAACTAAACGAATTTTTGAATCTTCTACTCTTTTAACAAAATTCATTACATATTTAAATAATATGTAAGCTAATTTACAAATATTACTTCCGTAGGTCTCATTTTAGATTATCGTTATAATATAATAATCTGTTCTATCATTTTAAAATATATTCTTGTAGAATGTGTAAGAAGAAAAATCGATGTTTGAACATTCTCATTTTTTTTTTTTATGAAAACGAAGTGGGTGAATATTCTTACATGGCAAACTTAAAAACGTAACATTGACAAAAACTATTTCTAGGTATATTTAATGTGAAGTGAATTAAATAGATATTAGTAATTTGTAAAAGGTAAGAACAATTATTTTTCATTAACTGATTAAATTTCAACATGATCCAACTTTTTTTTACTACCAGTAGCATACTTCTACATAAGAGAAAAAATCACGTTTAGATTTAGTATATATATATATAACATACATATATATATATATATATATATATGGGTACATGTAAATTCCATGTACCAATAATATTTTTAAAAAATAATTACTTGTTCTCTTAAACGTATATTAATGTTTCCAGTCGAATTATTCCAATGGAATGTCAAAATTCTAAAATTGCAAATAATAAGAAAACAATTTCCGTACATTTTCTCTGAATAGTTTTCTTATTAATTAATTAAAAGAGGAAAATAAAACATTCAAAGGCTGTGTACTGTGAATATTATA
>BMAW01013831.1:99360-117797 GCA_019974015.1 Nephila pilipes
TCCATTATGCATTTCATATCCTTATAATCCATTATGCATTTCATATCCTTATGATCCATTATGCATTTGGACTTTTCTTAAATTGTAACTTCGCAAGAGGAACAGTATCATATTGCTGTATTTTGAACAATTACTTTTTTCGTTAATTATAGTAATAAATGTAGACAGGTTTAACATTAACACACTATATTCAGACATGCTATATCTTAGTTTTCCCATCGTCCTACACGTATATTAATTATTATCCATCAAAAGCCCTCTTCTGCAACATCATGAAAGTAGTCTCGATAATTAGAAGCAATATCATTTTAATCAATTTCATATTTCAACATACATTTCGTTTTGCTATAAACATGAGCTTGTTACTTTAAAGTATGATTTAAAAGATTAAAAGAACTGGATGGTCGCAATGACCGATTGGTCATGGTAGTGAACTAGATGCCGGCATTCTTTCAGTCGAGTTGTGGGCTGAAGTCCTGATATCACTGCTGTCGTGTAAAGAAGCTGATGCATGTTTAATCTCTCGAATTTCCAAAGGGGGTGTCCAGCTCGGGTATCATCCCTTCACTTGAGTATGGTTCAAAATTACAAGGTCCGTCATCACGAACCATTATGGTGTATTATAAAAGTACGACATTAATAAAAAAAAACAATCAGTCAAACAAGAAACTTTAAAATCCTTTAATAACGCATTTCAATAATCTCATACCAATAATATTACTAATATTTACTTATAATTAACTGCAGATTAAACTATAGTCTTTATTACTTTTAAAACATTTTGATGTATTTCACTTGGTGTGTGTGTGTGTGTCATCAAATTTTCGATCGTTAATTTAGCCAACTTCCCATCAAGCTAGAGCTCTGAAACTTTGGGAATCGTTCTTACTCGCATAACAATGCAATATTTAGACATTTGCGACAAGTTTTAACTAATATTTTCTTTATTAACACAGTTTAGCTCAACCACTTGCACGATTTTGAAAATTGGCGATTTTTTTTCGTCTGAACGTTAAGTCCTTAAAACGGACCAGGATAGCCACGTTTGGCAAAATACCGCCAAATAATTCTTGTCGCCAAGGGTGGTTGGGTTAAACTGCATTCCAACCATTTCAAGCTGCATTTCACTTGGTGTGTGTCTGTCTGTGTGTGTATCAGTGTGTCATCAAATTTTCTATCATTAATTTAACCAACTTCCCATCAGGCTAGAGCTCTGAAACTTTGGGAATCATTCTTACTAAACTAACAAGCAATATTTAGACATTTGGGACAAATTTTAACTAATATTTCAAAAAAATTTTTAATAAATTTTGTCACCGTATAAAAATGTTGGTTTTTATCTCGAATTATTTACATATATATATTTATATATCCATTTGTGCAAAATCTGAGACATTGGGCTATTCTGTATATTCTCTTCACTAACCAGGGAAGTGAATAGTAATTTGAATTGCACAAAATTGCAATTTTTCCTAACCAAAATGAAGCGTGACTAAGTAAATCAGATGAATATAAGATGAGAAGTTAGAAATAATGATATATATGAATGAAATAGAATTTTAATGAAGGGAAATAGAGGATAACGGCCAGCAGAAAGTTATTAAGAAATTGGAATAAAATACCGTATTTAATTTTTTGTTTTGAAGTGATACTTTGTCTAAGAACGAGAATACGAAACACTGTTAGTGAAAATTGGTGAATTAGAATGATTCGATAAGCTAAAATTTCGTTTTAAAATCATAACCTAGATTGTCGAGCTAAGTGGGACTCGAGAGAAAGCGACCTTATTGTTTCTTAATGATTAATGAAGTATTTTATCCTTCTCTTACTTATCTTTAATAAGAATCCAGTAATTAGTTAAGAGCAATTAATTATACGGAAGGATGGTGGTAGAGTTTAATAAGGCAAAATGGTGGTAGATTTAATAAGGAAGGACGTTCGTCCCAAATCTAAGCTATTAGGGAATGAAAATTGTGAATAAGTGTTTCTTTAAATTATTAAAACATAATAAGGTCCTTTCGTGTCAAAAATTTAATGTTAAATGAAATGTTTCTTTTTGTCATATTTATACTTTTCTATTTATGCATGTAAAAATGACAAGGACATCTAACAATATATTTTCGAATTTTATAAAATCCACTTTTTATTTTAAAAAAACATCTTTCAAAAATAGATTTCTTCATAATTCCCAAACAAATAGAATCTCGAAACGAATTTTCCGGTTAAATTCGGGATTCCAACGAACAGGAAAGAATAAAATTTTAAAAGCTCGTGTATTCAACAACAAAAAAAAAATATCCTCTTTCAAAAAGTCTGAAATTGAGGAAACGAATGCTTCCGTTTCTTGCACAACAAAACACATTAAATTAGGTTCTTTTTCGAAACCAGATTTAAAATTGAGTAAAAACATTTTCGTTGCCAAACCCTGTCACCTGTCAGTCAAATGTTGGACAGGATAGTAAGTCCCCTACAAGAACGAAGCCCACTATTGCTAAAAATTCCGATATTTTTATCTCTTAGTGAATATATAGAAAATGGAAAAATCTCCGTTCTGAATTCCATTACTTCAAGTGCATAAGGATCTGAATGAATATTTTACCAGTGGACACTAAAGAGTTATTTTTATTTCGGATTCTATCCACCACTTTATTGAATAAATGTGAAACAAATGTCTTTGATCTGAAACTTGAATCAAAATACTCTCCCCGTTCTGAAATTAACATTGATTTATCAGAGATACGAATGGTTCATATGCACTTCCTCTCAATTAGAAAGTTCTATATTATTTTACACAAAAAATACAGTTACAGCAAAGATTTCCAATGATTTTCTTCAAAAAATAAATAAATAATAAGAAAATATAAAACTAATTTAATCAAACGAAATTTTTGAAAAGATATTTTTATTGGAAATTACTACATTAGATGATGTCATATATATAACAATGTGTAAGAGCCAGGAAACCTTAATTAATGTTGCATAATTTTCACATACTTCTCATCGTGTACCTTTTCTATAATTGAAATTCCATGCCTTGATTTTCAATTTCTGTCAACAAACTCAAAACTAATTTTCACAACAGTTATTGATCCAACATCGAGGTCACCATTGATGTTAATTTCAGATTCTCTCAAAGCGCACGGAGCCACAATAAGTGATTCATGACCGATATGGCAATCTTTCTTTGAATTTGGCGAAGGGCGCGTGCTCCTCTATAAACAGCGGCGCGTCCGTTCGAAAGAGCAGCAAGAGACAGACGAACATACACACATTCTTTCTTATGGTGAATCTCACCCTGAAAGATTCTCATTCTAATTACTAAATAACAATCCGGTATTCAGAGTGTCGCGTCATATTATCTCAAACTATCAGGAAAGAAATGGAGAAGCACGTTTAACATGTTCAGATATTTCACAGTAAATTACCACATTCTGGATCTAATAAAGTAATAATAGGTCAGTCATGATGTCTTCTTATCTATCTGAGTACTCATGCCTTAATTCCTATAGATCATTACCACTCTCTCGTAATTTAACCAGTTCGCTCCCAGCGTATCACATGCGATACGCTCGTGTTGGCTCTCCTGTGCCCAGCGTATCACGGGCAATATGCTGAGTGAGTGTCTTCTACGGCCCAACGTATCAATAGAGATACGTTTGATGATTATACGTTTTATTTGATTTTTTTAATGTTACTATATGACGTTACAATACCGCGAAATCTATATAGATAAGTTATTTGGAGTGTTGACCTTGGTGATATGGGCTTGGATTTCACTTCTGGCTACCAGGAGGGAGGTAATTGTTAAAAGCACGTGTTGCGGCGCGGCTCTTTAAATGTAGTGACATGATTTAAAGGGTGCACTTGCTTTCGCATTGCTTTTTTCTTTCTTGCTTGCTTCTTAGAAGTTCGAAGGAGAATTTATGGCCCTTTTATGGGGGTTAGGGCTTTTGGTAGCAGATGTCCTCAACTGTTAGTTTCATTCGGTCGGTTTTTATTTTTAGCGACAGTCATGATGAAAAAAAAGTATTTATCTGATACTAAGATTTGCGAAATAATATATGAATCTGTCAGTAATGTAAGCGAAAATAATCCAAACCTGTACATAGACATTAAATTAAAAAAAAGGAAAAATAAAAGGACTAAGATGTGCCCTTTGCTCAAAATCTTGCGTGAAGCTTCAAAATATGTGTGTAAGACATGTGACGTAGTACTATGCATTGATTGTTTTTTATAAATATACCATAGAGCAAAATAAGATTCATTTTTTATATCTGTATGTTCCATGTAATGGTATATCATTACACCAAGAAATTTATGTAACATATGTAAATATATTTTGCATTTTCTTAAAACTATGATTTTTTATGTAATTTTATGTATAAAACATTCAATTTTCGATTAAATCTTTTTTTCTTTTGTATATATTAAGTTTAATGCATTTTAAATAATATGTGTAAATACCAAAATATTTTAACAATTAACCGATTTTAGAGGAATTTTTTTCGCGAATTAGGCTTAATATCTAAACCGTCTGGGCACAGCGCGACACTCTTTGATAAGAAGCCACGGGCCCGGAGAAGCACTTCTTTTTTCTCCCTCCGGTAGCGAAAGGGTTAAAGTACCACTATACGATCACAAAAACCTTAAAAGGATTGAAATGCTAATATTTAATTCTTAACCTTAGTAGAGATTGAGAAAGAGTAGCTTTTCATTATTCACATCTTAAACTATAAAATGACTTTCTGTCCGTCCTTTATTAAAAGATGGATAAGGAATACCATAACTATAAATAGATAAATTCTTGAAACAGATTTTAATATCGAGAGTGAAAACTTCAAATCCAATAGTAATAACATTCCCTAATTAATTTGGTTTTACTGTCTACTACATTTCTTACACAAACCGACAAAACATTCAATTTTTAGAATGTCATTTTGATAAATCTGAATATCCAATTCAGAACATAGTAAATAAATTAAAATTTCGGCATATGTTTACAGTGATGCGATTTGGAAATTACTACACCTTTTTTCACTATTCCTCGTTTTGCTCAAATGCGACTTTAATAAAATTCAACCAAACACATTATCATTTTTTTCCATAACTAAACAATGGATATTCTGCATCCGGTTTCAAATGTTGTCTATCCCATCATACAACCCAGGATAGCACATTCCATACAATAAACACTCTAAATGTGAATTTTCAATAACATAATTTCCTTATTACGATAACAAATTTCTCAGGGCTATTCAACCCAGTCGCATAAGTATTTTATCCCACGAATACGGGAGTAAACAACAACCATACACTAATATCTCGCGTACAAAGCGCCATCTACCGTTAAATTAAAACAGAAGAATATCGAATTTGGCACGTACGATTGTGGTAATTTTTTTTTTTGGAATGGGAATACGAAATGAAAGAAGTATTATTACTACGAATATCCTTTTCCTCGAGAAAATAAAGTAGTACGAAAGTAACTAATCTATTATAAATGTATTAAACCAAGTTTAAATCTCATTTCTCTATCTTTCTTTCTCTCTCTTTTTCTTTCTTTTTGTATTTCTTTCTCGATTGCTATTTCTTTCTTTCCTTCTGTTAGTCTTACACTTTCTTTACTTCTCTCTTCCTTTCTCTCTCTATTTCTCTCTTACAATCTTTTTCTCTCGCTCTTTATTCCTTTGTTTTCTCTCCCACTCTTTCAAACTAAATATAAACTAAATAAAAACAATGTTCTTTTAAGTATAAATATGTGTGCTTCGCTTCAACTATGAGAAAAGACTATAAGCTCCAACGTCTTGATGTCCAAGAAATTGATAAATGTCTCAATACTTTTGACTCCTAAGCCAATAGAATGGTGAAGGAAATCCTCATATTCTTTCAATTTATCAGTATATAAGCTACTGGATAAGAATTTCATCAGCGGACACAAATGTAGAATTATCGATTCAATTCACACGCTTCGGTTATTTCTTATGTCATGTTGTCCATGATTGAAAGTTCTATAAAATAAAAAATAAAGTCTTTTGAGTAACATTTCAGTTGATTATATTTGATTGAATGCGATAAATCTGTCTTATTTTGATAATTGCGAATGTTTGAGACCTAATGAATTACGTTATTAAACAATTAAATTTTATTTTTTCTTTGCTAATTAATCCTCTGAAAGTAATGTATCACAATGATTCACAATAAGCTCATTACCTTACGAGGGTAATTAAAAAAATACATTTTTTCAGGACAGATTGGAGTTGCTAGGATAAGTTAGGCAAGCCATTGTGTGCTGCCATCTGTTGAATGACACCAAAACAAATTGAAACACTGATTCATAGATTTGTTTTAATAGTCATTTTTCCAAATCAGTATTTTACATCAAATTTTCACCATCAGTGAGACCTAGATTCATTATTTTTTCCCCAGAAAACCAAGCACCAATCAAAATTACAGGTTGTTTCCAATGAATTGGTTCTAAAGAAGACAAAGACAATCTCATCGGCAGGAAAAGTTATGGAGACGATTTTTTTGAGTATGAATGACGTCATACTTACGGATATCTTAGAAAACTGGCAAAGGATCAATAGACAATTTGTAGAACGATTCACTCCTTTCTCATTCTTAATGCAGGTAATTTTTGAATGAACTTTGTAATAATCAAGAGCTGCCAAGAACTGTGAGAAATTTAGGTCTAATCCAGCAATATTAAAGTAATTGAACATACTCTGTTTTATAATCATATATAAACTTCAAAGATTTTTTTTTTTTTTCAGTTTTCGTTCAAAAGATATAAAAAAGTATGAGAAAGAAATGTTAAACAAATAAACTAAGAAACCACTTAAAACTTGTACTTTTTTTTTTGAAGTCTTTAAATTCAAATTAGAACAGTGTCTCTTAAATAACAGGTGGTTTCCTACAGCTGATTAAACCGAAGGGATTTTTAGATCGATTTAAAATTCTATTAAGCATTTCGGATACAAAAAGGCGCAATTCTAAGATTCCGAACATTCGAAGAATATTTTCTCTCAAGAACATGGAATTGAAAAGAAATTTCCTATTCTACAAAGTAACAAAACATGTTAAATTGGATTCACATATCTGTAAGCCCACTCTGAAATAAATAAACCATTTTCATATCCAAAAATGTAACCTTTCATCAATTCAAATTCGCGACAAGAAAATAAATCTTCAAGAACATTGATGTTTTCCAAGAATAAAATTTTTGTAGTTTTATCTCTTACATTGATATGGAAAGATCTGAAAGGTCACAACTATGTCTCTTGCCGTTTCATTTTATCAATATGTTGGAATTTGAATAAAAAATTCATCAATAAGCTACGAAGAAGATTTTTTTTTTCAGTCGTTGAAAAAATAACAAAGTGCAATAGGAATATTCATTTCAGACAAATCAAAGAGAGAATTTAGATTTGAAAATCTGAAACATTTATAACGTGTCTATTCCATTTTTATGGTTAAGAATTCCAAATCAAATTTTAAATCGTATTTCTTTTTCGAAAAACTATAGAAATATCTAAAGAGAGTCATGGTTTTATTCTGAAGACAAAACGCAAACAGTGAATATAAATTGTGAGCTTACGAAGACGGTTCAAAAAATGACCTGTTTTAGGAAACGGATTTGGGTAACACACTGTTGTATTGTCCATTTAAACATTTTTTTTTCTTGAGAAGATCACAGCTCTCTGGTCCACATCGGAAGCTCTACGCATCGGATAAAAAAAATCGCCATGTTTTTTCCGGCCGACGAGACCATCTTCGCCCTCTTTGAAAAAGATTCATTTGAAGTAACCCGTTGTTTTCATTATCACTTGGTTTTCTGTGCCAGATGCAAAGAGAAGTGTTACAAGTCGAAGCGGAAGCCAGCCACAAATGTCAAATTATAACTTCGCAGTAAATGACAGTCACATTAAAACTAACTTATGAATCAGTGTTAGATCTCTATTGATCCACTTTGATAGACAGCAGAATTTAATGATATCATCAGATTGCCTTAGAGACTCTCTCAATGGCTGCAGTAACCTAGTGCTCATGGTCGAGAACTCACGGCCGACATTGTTTTCATCGAGTCAAGGGTTGAAGCCCTGATGCCACTGAAAACCCGCCATGTAGTGGGGCTGATGCACGTTACGTTTTTTTTTTTTTTCAAGTTTCCTAAGTTTTTCTATTGGGGTGGTGGGAAAGTTTGCAAGTAGAAATGCCAACTCAGGTGTCGTCCTCGACACTTGACTGAGGCTCCAAATTACGATATCCATCCCCAATAAACCCGTAATGTTTCTAAGCATGATGTTAACAAAAAAATAAATCAAAAATAGTGACGCCATCTGTCTTGAAATATAGTTACTTTTTGAGCCATCCTCGTATTTGTTATAAGAGTGGAAAGCTTGAAATTCAACAAGAAAAAAAAAAAAAAAAAAACATTATTTCTGAATAGGAATTTGGAATTAAGTATTTTGAATTCGATCTAGAATTTTTGGATTTTCATAGTCGTGTAAAAGAAAATATTTCACGTTTTATCGGTACACTACTATTTATAGCAAATTTGTGCAAAATGAAGTTTAAACTACTCGCTTTCATTAGTTAAATTCAGTACTGAATGTATTGTAAAAATGAGGGTTGTTAAGTGTGAGGAAAGATTTTGCAAATTTAGAATTTTGGGTATATTTTAAAGCATTCAGAAAAATTAAAGCTTGATAACTATAATAAAAATATCTCCATCAACTTTTCTAACACTTCTAAACAGAAAAAAATAATCGGTTTACATTCTTTAATAAAGCAATTAGTTTTAACATTCAAGAGAATTGGATCTCACACATAAATATCCGAATCCAAATGTGAGCTGAAAACTATTTAAAAATTAATAAGAATGTATAATTATATTTTAAGTTATTGCTTCGGAATTATTCATGGCTGCAAGAAACCATTACTGTGTTTTGAAAGTAACAATAATGGGAACACTGAAGTGAACAAAAACAAGCAGTTGAAAATTTTCGTAAATATAAATTTCATTCCTCTACTCACAAATATGTTCCCATTTTGCAAAGTGAGGAGATTACCTAATAAAATATAAAAGAGACATTTTAAAGGACATTTTTTTTTGAAATATTGCATAACAAAATTTGCACCAATGTTATGTTTTTGTGCATCCTACATTAAGATGTACTCAATTTTCTAATTTTTGGAATTTTTTTTTTCCTGTATATAAAGATGTCTGAAATATACGGAGCCGATTGAGCGTAAATTCTTCGACTTCATTCGTTAATGAAGTCGATGAATTTACGACTTCATTATCGAATTCATTATCGAATTCTTTTCCAAACACTTCTTTGAGGTATTAAAACAAATGGTTATCCGAAAACGCTAAATCGGGATTATGAGATCAATGTTCGAATATTGTGCAGATAAATGCGTTAATGTTTGTTGTGTTAAATCAACTGTGAGGAAGGTCTTACATTATCCTGGAAATGAAGAACGTAACGAATTGCAATGGAACGTCTGTTAGACTGTGATGGGCCGCGGTAGCCTAGTGGTCAAGGTCGTGGACAAGCGACCGGCTGTTTTCGTTCGGTCGCGGGTTCGATCCTTGGCCGCGAAAGACACGCCGTGTAGCCGGGGCTGATGTACGTTAAATCTGTTCGGGGCCTAAAGTCCTCCCGTTTGCGTGGTGTGGATGTTAGAAGAGGGGGTGCGAGCTCAGGTGTCGTCCACATCACTTGACCGTGGTTCAAAATTACGAGGTCCGTCACCAATAGCCCTCGTTTTGCTTCTAGTGCGACGTTAAAAAGACTAAACTAAACTAAAATTTAGACTGTGATATGGGACTTCAATCTACAAAAGTTCACAATAACACACTGCAATCTGTAAGTAGATAATGAAGATAATCTACGTACATAATAGCCTTCGGATCCCAACAATAAGCACGAAAACATTTCCAGTACTTAACTGAGTTTTTGCTTCAAGTCGAGCAGTTTCACTTTTTACGTGACATTTCAGTGGATCAATTTGCTTTCAGAGATTAATAAATAAACAAATGATTAAATAATTAATAAAATGATACTATAGGATTATTTAAGCTTCGAATAACTTATCACGATTGTTATGGCAAAATATATAAAAATCGTCTAACACTATTTAACAAATCTCGTTCATAATCGATGCACTTTCGAACAATTCTAGCAAAAACTAATATAGCATAAGAAATTCAAGAGAAACTAAAAAAATACAATTTCCAATAATATTTTAGGCCATTGTGTAGATTTTTTGATTAAAAATAGAAATATTTTTAAGAACGAGAGGCTAAAAAATATAACGAGAGAATATATGTTTAATTATATAGTAAGAGAAATATCAGGTGAAATACTTTAATCGCAAAAGTTTTTTTTTCTATGCCCAATTAAACAGTATTAAACGCATCATATAAAATTATAGTATCGATTATTTGGTACTTGTCTGTTATAGTATAGATTATTTGGTACTTGTCTGTTATGACGGCGCCCGATGATTAATCGCCAAGTGACTAAGAAATATCGCCAAATAGGTAATATCAAAAGATAGGCTTCACGAGTTTGGCGAAGACTTGGCGTATTCATAATGTGACGGGCGCCGCTATAATAGATAAGTACCGAGTATTCATACGAAAGTCTGGAATAGGTGTTAAGCAGAAATTCATAAAAACGGCTTTCCTTTTTAAATAAAGGTTTGATAAGTATAATGTTTGTGGAATTAATTTAACCGAGTTGATAATTTCTTTGGTTCTAATTTAGTTTTGATTTTTCTTTGGTAATAATTGGTTCCCTGTCATAAATGCAATAACATTTCTTCATTTCTTTCAACATGAAGAAAATATTTATCATTCCTTACTGTAAATAAGAAACCGCATTATTATCATAGGCATATTCTTCTTTCAAATACAATTCCAAGGCTAAGTAAATATTTCCATTAATTTAAAGGATTCTTAGCGCATTCTTGCAAAATGTACTCCATGACATAATTCTTAATTTAATTATTTTTGAAGCTTTTCTCAACACATTAAGCTTTACATATCTAATAAGAAATCACATATGAAGAATAATCGAATCATGCAATAATATCTTAATGGGAGGGGAGGGGGAATAATCATTTATAAATTTAAGAAGGACAAGAAGTGTTTAAGAAGAACCTTAAAGAAGTGTTTCACTCTGCGAACCAACACAGCTTTAAAATTAATTTAAATTTAATTAGAAAAAAAATAATTCCTAATGTACCGATTCGTATTCAATGAATAATTAGACACAAAAAAGTATAATGAAGTTATTATTTCTCTATCTTGTTTGTTAATAACAATAAGGAATTATAAAACACACAGAAATGATAAGGGTTTTATTATCTCTTCATCTTATTATTCGATAATGTCAGTCAGCTTTAAAATTAATTTAAAAGTATGGCTAAAATATGTTATACTACATTCCGATTTTTTTTTAACGGATGAGGCATAAAAATTATAATGGGACCATTATTTCTCTAACTCAGCATTCGTTCTACTCAGTCAGTACCATAATTAATATCATTTAAAGAAGAAAACAAAATTGTGTTATTCAAATTCGTATTTAACTAATGATAATGAAGGAAATAATAACGGTGTTAAAAAAAACTCTTGTTAAGTTTTAGGATTAAACTAAACTGTAGTGTTCCCATCCCCTCCGAGCAATGATTCAGAAGCCTCCGCTACAAGGCGCTGACAGTACCGCCCGCGAGGAGGAAGAAAACGAGAGTTCTGTCTGACAATTGAAGACTTTAATAGCATGGAAGCAGTTAAGTAGTGTGGCTTCTATGGCAGACAGAAGTATGGCTTCAAAACCAAACAAAAGGCAGAGAGCGAAAATGAAGTTTCCTGTTTTATTTTTGGAAATATATTCCCATGTTTAGGTTTGGAAATATTATTTCCCACGCAGGAGAAAAACGAATGTCATAATCGAGTGTGTGAAAGAGCTTTATTGACAGAACGGCAGTTAAAATTTGTATGGAAAATTTTGATTTCAGAAAAGGAAATTTTTATTTGATTTATAGATCTACTATTCCACGACGAAAAGTAATTGGGGGAAATATGTCTTGCTTTTGCCTAAAACTAGTAGACCTCAAGTATTAAAATTGGCTCACTAATCTGTTTTTGGAAGTCATTTGGGATTTAAAAAGACCTGTGAAAGAATTCGTTTTAATTTCTGGTGGCCTGATTTAAAGAAGGACATTTTAGAATATTGCAAATCTTGCTATAATTGTCAATTATGAATCCAAGAGAAAGCTACGGACAAAATACTATAGCTCCTATACTTAGGCCAGATTTGCCTTTCGAGGTCGTGAATGTTGATATAATTGGCTAGATTGACCCACCGTCGGCCAGAAAACACAAATGCTATCTTGTTATGGTAGACCATCATTCCAAATAGTTAAAAGATCTTCCTTCCTCAAAAGGATCTTCGATCGTTATCTGCCCAAACTACATGGGACGAATTAATAGAAATATTTATGAGAATAGAAATCCCAAATATATTTGTCAGCGATATGGGTACAAATTTCGATTCAAATTTAACCCAAGAGTTCATGAAACGCTTTGGCTGTACCCCACGATTTTCAGTTTCTGGATATGCCACGTCGAATAGACTCAAAGAGAAATACGACAAAGTATTAGAAATTCATTGCAGCACGTTATTAGGACTGATCCTAGAAATTGGGATAAATATATCCCATGCAGAGAAATCCTCAACTGCACTACGTGAGTGTCACCTTTCAAGAGTCAAGTTAACGAGCGGATATTCTTTTGATTTCTTTGTACATGTATTTGTGCTATTTCATGTGTTCTTACAATTCTTTTGCATTATGATTATCTTATTAATTTGAATCATTTTGAAATCATGAAGTTTATATTAATTAATGTTTTATAATGTTTATGGTTTTTAATGATTTGTAATGTGTAATAGTATTGGCGTTTAAGTATTGCTTCTTTTTATCATAATTATTATTGGGCATTTAGTGTTAATGATTATGAGCTAATTTTGCTTTGTGTG
The DNA here is from genome assembly GCA_019974015.1 of Nephila pilipes. NCBI lineage: Eukaryota > Metazoa > Arthropoda > Arachnida > Araneae > Nephilidae > Nephila > Nephila pilipes. Next base: position 112,416 of record BMAW01013831.1, read on the forward strand.
AATATTTTGAGCGTTCATTTTAAGAATTTCAGCTGCTGCGTTAATTCTGTAAGCAAATATAACGCCAGAGCTTGGTGGAGAGTTCCCCTCCCCTCCAAGCAATGATTCAGAAACCTCCGCTACGCGGAACTGGCAGTGCCACTCACGAAGAAGGAGAAAAAAGAAAATTTTGTGATGGCAGTTGAAGGTTTTCGAAGCATGGGAGCAGTTAAGTAGGCCTCCCTGGGAATGCTACAAACCTATTTTAATCTTTAAATAAAGTTTATGTAAAGTTTTAAAATCATAACTCATTTCACGATATCATGGAATCACTACCAAACATTCACATATTGTAGAACAAGAACTAAATAATCCTTTTTTTTTATTTAACCAAAGTCTCTATAACTCTTAACTTCATAGGAGTAACAAAAGTAAGCCTAAGTTTCTCATAAACAGAAAATAATTTTCGAGAAAATGAAAAGAAAAAACAAATTAAAAATTAAATTAATTATTGAGATAGAAAATAACCCTAAGTCCGAAATCTACTTATACCGAATTAAAATCGCATAAACTACAATAATGGGTGTTAATATTTTCATTATCAAAAGAAATTCATCTTATGACATGAGTGTTTTCCTCAGACTACACCTATGAATGTCGCTTATATGAGATTTAATTTAAAAATAACACCGGTAAAAAACGAGTTTTTTAAACATAGGTTTTCTTTCAAAATTCACACTTTGCGTAACATAATTTTTTCATACTGTAATTTTAAGTAACATTCGCCGGTCAGTAACATTCATTTGCAGTAACATTCCCCTGTCTTGAAGATGGAGAAGAATGTTACGAACATGAATTGATGCTTCCGGCAACTCTTCTCTTATAAAGAAAAAGATAGATTTACAGAGGTGTCACCAGTTAATAAAGAGAGTTTAAGCAATGACGCCTTTACCTTGGTGACGGATTTGGCAACTATTTAGCGAGAAACTTGGGTTAAAATTTAATTCTTTAAACAATTAGTTTTTATCAATTAATTTTTATTAATTACAGTTAAATTATCGTATTGTCATCCAAAACAATCATGTGTAGAAAATCTAATTAATCGAACGCTTTAAAATATGAAAAGAAAGCTTTAAAGTTTTGACCTAGACATAATCTTAGTGTGAATAGAAGAAAACTCATTAATAATGGTTCCGTTGCCATCAGATTTTTATTTCTTATCCGATTTTCACTGTTCTTAATGTACTTGAAATCATATATTGTATCCTTTATGTGATGCACTATTCATTTTTCAGGCATAGTTTTTCTTTTCTACGCACATGCGCCAACGTGTAACTAGTCGATCAAATCCTTTGGAGAAGAATTGAGGTGGCGGTGGTTGACACCAGGCTTCAAAGATTACTTTCAAATTCCTCGTCAGAATGAAAATGGTGTCTTTCGAAATGCTTTTACATCGTTAAGAAGAAGTGAAAGTCGAAAGGTGCAAAGACGGGTGCAGAAACTCTTTCTGTTTCAACCTCATCTCCTTGTGAATCACCATCTTCTTCAGATCAAAGTACATCAACTACACTTTTTCAGAGATTAAAGAGCATTATAAGAGATTTCAATTTCCTTTTGATGGCGAGGTAAAATCTACCTTTAAAGCCTAGTGTCAACAACGGCCACCGGAATTCTTCTCCGATAGGTATAGCCGTCGGGTCACATGTTGGAGCAAGTGAGTGTAAAGGGATGAAACAAAATCTGAAATGAATAAAAAGGACACATAGGATGCATGTAGATTTCAGATCAACAAGAATTTAGTAGAAAGTAAAACAAATAAAATTCTTATGGTCAAGGAGATATTACACTTCAACCGATCCTCATACTAAAATTACCAAAAAACGTTACTCACTTTCATTCCTTGCATAAGAAACTCGGAAAAATTAATGGAGTGCTTAGAAGAATTAGAATCTGTAGATCGGAATAAAATTATACTGAATGCAGCAACTAATCCAAACTATACTATGCAAAATTCGTTCTTAGCCAAATTAAGGCGAACTATGCTCACTAAATTTTTTTTAAAGTTAATTTTTTTAGCACAGCATATAAAATCAATTAAAAACGCATTTTTGTATGCAAAATGTTTCTATAAATAGTTTTTCATTTCTATCAAATCAATAGAAAAATTCAGTTTTTGTATACAGAATACGTCTGTAAATGACTGCTTTTCATTCCAATCCAATTCAATACAAATTTTGTGTTCAAAATATTTTTTTAATCGTACTGTTTTTTATTCCTGTCAAATCAGTGAAAAATTCAGTTTTTGTACACAGTACACTACTTAAAATATTTTTACTTTTTATTCTTATCAAGATTATTGAAAATTCACTTTTGAAATCGGAATCTTTTTCTCTAAATGGTTTTTTCGTTCTTGTTAAAGCAATTAAAATTTCTGCTTTTGTGTTCAGGAAACTTCGATAAATGACCCTGGTTTTCATTCCAATCAAATTCAATAAAAATTTTGTATTCAGAATACTTTTGTGAATGACACTGTTTTCCATTGCAATTAAAGCAATTAAAAATTCAGACTTTATACGCAGTAAAGTTCTTTAAATAATTCTACTTTTTATTCCTATGGAGTTTATTTAAATTTCTGTTAATCAGAAATCTTCTCCAAATAACTCTTTTTTTGAAGAAGTATTCTCTGCTCCTATCAAATCAATGAAAAAATAAATTTATGAATACAAAATACTTCTTTATCGTTTTCTTTCTTAATTTTTTATTTTTAAGGACTTATTTTCCCACAGTTCACATTGTTAATCGATTTCTAAAAACATTTATCGAATAGCTTTTGCATAGTCGAAATCGATATCAGGGGGAAAGCCGTGAATTGAAAACATATTTCTGAAAAAATATACCTGTCTTGCGCTGACAATGAATGAAATATTTTTATTCTCCGAATGTAAATCGAGAAAATTATTCAGTGTATCCAAACACAAAATTTCAATTTAAATATATATTGAAAAATGCAAAAATCTGAGCTTTCTAGATGTGAAGAAAAACCATTGATCAATTGAGCGTCAAAACCTCTTTTCGTATTTTCTATGATATTTTGAAGGCTGAAATATATGAACACTTGGCATTCTTATGAGAAATTACAGAGCAACAGGGATAAACTCTCTATAAGTGTTATATTGACTGGTATATTCCATAAAGAACCTTTCATAAGTAAAGGAACTCAGATATTGCATTACAACGTATATGCAAATGCATATCTCTTGAATATTGTATTTCAATTTCTGCAGTTATATTGCTGTGTATCTGAAAGTATTTTTCAGAAAATGGGTATGCTAAAATCGGATTAGTTCCTAGATTTATTGCGTTAAATGGAACTCTAGAACTTTAAAATTGATCAGTTTTGATTCAGAAATATAGGATGGCCATTCAATATTCAAATAGACAAAACAATTTGAAGCAAAAAAAAAATTAAATTAATACAATGTTTTTTGTCTACTTTACTACATAATCCTCACCGAATTCTTTGCACTTGTCCCATCTTTTTGGGGGATTTTATCCTTTCAAAGAAGAATTGCTTACTTCGATCTCGTTCAGTTTTGGACATTTTTGTTTGCCTCTTCGTTGACATTGAACTTAATGTTCAGCATAGCTTCTTTCATTAGACCAAACAGAAAAATACGAAGGGGCATTGTCAGGGTTGTAAGGAGGACGTGGTAAAAGCTTCCAGGCCCCTTTGCAAACAGTTTCCGGTGTCAATTGTATTATCTGATGTCGAGCATTGTTTTGCAAAAGAATCACGTCTTTCCTCTTCCATCTCGAACATTTCATGTTCCTAACGGTTTTGATATTCTTCTCAATAATGTGTAAGTAGTATAGACTGCTGATAACGCGTTGCCTCTCCAAATAATGACAGAAAATCGGACCATGAACGCTCGATTCATTTGTGACGATTTGCGATAACTTTTAATTTTTCCCAGCCTCGAATAAGAACTGGCGCAGTTCACTCAACTACAACCGAATTCTTGGTTTGTCCGAGAAAATTTCCTGACGATTTTACTCTCTCAGAAAGTAAAAATCAGATCACGAAACGCTGTTTTTGAAAATTATGTTCTTTTAGCAAAGACCCCATCATAACTACAGCTTCGGAAGTTATGTATACAGAGGTATAAATCGAAAAACAGGATAACACTTTTCGTACGATTGCCAATCAACGTTTCAGAAAGATTCAATTGCCTGCCTTAAACATTATTTCACTAAAAATGTTTATCTGCTCTAATATTGAATGCATATAGTATGTTTCTGTGAAGAAGTGTTTATTATTTTCACCTTTCTGTTTTCAACAACAACAACAACAATGAAGTACTTCGTTCAGTTACGTATTGCTTAGGAATCTAAATCCGGCTGCTACTTAGAATAAGTAATAACATTTTCTGTGTATGGTGTGGAAATAATTTTATTATCGCTTTACTGTGAAAGAAACGACGCACTCTGTTTACATTGATAAGTTTCTTAACTTTATTCATCTACAGAAACTAATGATGTACAGCTATAAGAGAAATAAATTTATTAATTGAAATTAAGTTTTTAATAAATGAATTAATCGGACCATTTTGTAAAAACCATCAAGAAAAATATTACAACATATAGAATTCTATTGTGGCACCATCTATTACTTATTTTGTGAATAAATCATATTCTACAATAAGTAAAGTAGAAAAATTATACTGATGGTAAAAATTCTAATTTTTCTTTCCAAATTAACAATAAAAGAGCTGTATTACTTTATTTGTATTTACCAAACTGTATTTAAAAATAAATAATTATTTCATATTTCATTTACAGAATAAATACATCCATAAAAATATAAATAATATTCGAAACCTATTTTAATAATAAAATGAAGAAGGTAAAAATATTTAGCAAGATGGAATGGAAGTTCCTTTAAAGTTACTGTTGAATTTTAAATTTAATGTACATATAAATAGTAAATCAGCTGTAAATAGGATACATAAAAAGACTCAAAACGAAAAAGAAAGCATTTTATCGTAAATAATAAAATGTTACATAAAACATCTTAAATTTAATTGAATTCAACAAGCATTTAGTAAAAATTTAATTGGCAGTAAGAATTGAAAATAAGGGTGAAGTAAAAATTGGGGCAACAATTATTATAATCTATTTTATAATTATAAATGATATAATATTAATAATAATATGTATAATCCGATTTGTTATTCAAACAGTGCAAGCGAATTTTCAAACGTATACTTTCAGTTACAAATTAGAGATAAAATTATACGCAAAACATCATTTATCTCTCTTGCAGAAGTCGAAAATTTATAGAAAAACAGAAAAAGTAAGGAAAATTAAACACTTAAAATAATTTAGTTGGAGCAACAGCAGTTT